>DWGR01003552.1:0-12036 GCA_018247715.1 Heliconius burneyi | reverse complement strand
TAAAAACTTTATTGTAATCTATTTTATAAATTCATACAAGACTTACATTATTGCTAAAATATACTTTTTATCTTGGAAAAAAAACTAAATAACTAGGTATTTTATATATAAACAGAATTAAGTGGGAATATGAAAATATTGAACTTAATTTCTTATTTGGTTTATTTATTCATAAAGACGGCATGTTTAATATAACATTTTTAAAGATATTTTTTTAATAGTGACGGGTCTTATATTTAATATTTCCATTAAAGCTCCTTAACAGTAAAACATATTAAACAAAAAGATTTACAATTTATAAAATATATAGTACAGTAAATAATAAAATTGTATTACAATTTTTATTTACCAGTTCTCAATGACTTTACGAAAAAGTGGCAAAATTAAAAACAAGACATTAAAAATATATACATTATTTGAAAAAAAGATTATGTAATGAAACAAACTCTAAATAGATAATATAATATAATACAGACTTAAAATGGTTAATAAGAATTTGCTTAAACTTCATTTTCTAGGATTAATTGTAATTTTAAAAAATATCAATTTTAATTTAAGAAAAAGTAACATTACTATCCATATCACTCCCTTGAACAGTACAGTATGATTTTTTTTTTCGGAAAAAAATACATAAAAAAAACAATACAGATTTCAGATATAAAAATGTCTACGCCATATTTAAACCATGTTTCTCTATATACCTTTGCCTCGCTTCGGCTATCATTTGAGCTTTTCTCTCTTGAAAACTCATTTGTCTTTCTTTGGCCGTTTTAGGAAAAGTACCTGTAGGTATCGGTGTTATATATTTAGGTTGGGCTTTGGATGTGGAAGGTTGCGGTTCGACTACCGCTTCGGGCAAATTCTCCGGTGTGTACGGCGTGAGGCCTTCGAGGAAGTTTGTTATTGTTATGTCGACGCTGCGGGTTTTTTCTGTAACAAATTACAAATATTGATTTACTAAGTAATTTATAATTCTATATCTATTAATAATAGAAGATGGTGACATTTTAGGGTACCTTAGAAAATGGTTTTTTTATACAAAGTAGAAAATACATCTTTATTATATTTGTTTGAGCTTCACGCTGTATCCCACGCTTAACAGGGTAGTCAGAGACAACCCGGTGTAAAGACACTTCGTTCCCATATAGTCACTTCCGCGTCCCACTTTTCGCCGAATTCTGGAGGCTAGTATTTGGACACTCCGTTTCCCTTGCACCGAAATATTTTTCGAGACATTGCCTTGTTACTAGAGCGAGAGAATCAAACGGATATTATGATGGATGGCCTCAAAAGAAGTTTGTCATCAAAAACAATTAATTAAAAGTAAAATATATATTATTTATCTCCCTCTTTCTTATGTAATTATATTATCACAAAAATGTAACACGTCCAAATTCCCCATTGATATGGGGACTTTTTTCATTTATATATATCAAAAAGAAATCAATAATAAACATTTAAGAAACAAAAAAATAAATTATAGAAAATACATACAAACTTAAAATAATTTTGTAATTATATAAATAAATAATAACGTGCGTACAAGAACATCGACGGCCATATCTTGATGAGAACATGAGTCACGGGTTCAAAGCCTATACATTATATTTTATATATGTTTAATAAAGAAATATAAAATTATTACCGAGTTCTTTTAAAATATCCTTCAAAGGCACTCTAGGCAATATTTCTTTCACGTGGTTAGCTCTCTTCATTAGTTCACTTTGCCTTTGGTTCCGCCTTCGAATACGGGGACCTTTGTTCACATCCTCCCACGTGAAATCTGTTAATTCTGCCTGTAAATGAATATATTTGTAAGTATGAATAAATAATATTGTGGCGCAGGGGTACACAGTATGACTGTAAATGCAACAGTTGTGGGTTCGATTCCCATTCCCCACTGCTTCAATTATATGTAAAAACAGACTTAACACAGTAAATATAAATCTAGAAAACGTTTTGATCATAAATAAATAACTTACTGGTAATAGGCATAACGACAGATTTTCAGAAACTTAGAATGAAAAAAATTCAAGAGTATCTTAGACACTATAATAGAAACTTAACTTCAGGCGTTATCCCTAGCGGTGTAGTCAGAGAGAACGGCGAGAGAGCACCAACCGCTACAGTCTCTACATATCTTTTTCGCCTCGTCCACTGCAATCAACCTCTTCATACATCCCTCTGGAGACTCCTGATACGTTTTACGGGACCTTCCTCCAGTAGTATTTTCGAAGGTCAAGTGAAGTTTCCCCTTACCTCTCTTACCACTCACTTCGCTTCCAACATAAATCTTATTTACCATTCTTTCATCACTTATTCGTTTGACGTGCCCAAACCAGCTGAGCACGTTATTCTTCACTCTCACCGTGACATCCTCGCTAATACCTGCCATTCTGTGTATCTCTTCATTGCAGATTCGATCAGCTAAGCTGACTCCGCCTATCCAACGAAAAGATTGCATCTCGACGGCATTCATCTTTCTTTCATTCTTCTTCTGTAATTCCCACGTTTCGCTGCCTTTTAACCAACTTTACCAACTTTTAACAACGTCGGTACCAAATTGTGTACGGCCAAATTGCCAGTTGTGCTGGCGTTTCGCAGTCTCGTCAATGTAGCTAAGGCTCCGATAACCCTGTTACCGGCAATAATACGCCTTTCCACATTCTTTCATCTCTACTGTACTACTTCCGAAGTATACCGCTTCATTCCCTTGTTCTAATTAATATCTTACCATTCACACTGACATTGCATTCCGTTTTCTCGTCATTTCTTTCTTTCAAACCTATTAAGATTAATCTGTATAAAATTTAAAAAATCAGCTTCACACTGTATCCGACATAGCGCAGGATAGGCAGAGGGAACCTAGTGTTAAGACACTCCATTTCCCTCATTTTGTCCAATTCTGGAGGTATCGCGTGTTGCGTGGCATAGCTCATCGCCGCGCTTTGCCTCAACAACAGAGTGAAGAAATGGAAATATAAATGTAAATAAATATTTCACTTCCTCGAGTGGGGATCGAACCCACAACCGTCGCGTTACAGTCACATCCTTGTACCTCTACGCCACGATGGCCTCATCTGTATAATTATTAGAAATAAGAATCCTTCAACATATTAAACTATTTAACAACATAACAAGAGAGAGCTTCAAGGTTCATATCCTAATAAAAAAATTTAAAAAATATATACCTGCAAGCTATCAGCAACAACTCCCCTCACTCTCTCTATGAACTCTCCCTCGGTGTCCCTCTTCTCCTCCACCGGAAGCACTCGCACGGTGAATATAGAACACGGTGTGAGAAGGAACCAGAGAGCGTCCCGCCACGGGAAGCTGTCTAGCTTGTCCGTGATACGGTGCACAGTTACGTTTGTAAAGGGACGTTGAATGCCTGGGATGAGGTGGTTTAATTTATAGTCATTGTGTACTACTTAGTATGGTCTTTTAAAGGGTGAAACTAGGTTATGCAGATAAAAAAGATAGATAGTTCTTAATAATAATCTTAATCAGCATCTCACATATAGCAGAGGGAACCTAGTGTTATGACACACTGCAACGGCCTCAAGATAAGTCAATTTAAAAATTATTATTCCTTTTTTACTTAAAATAAAAAAGTGCAAATTACTTTTAACATTTAATGACAATTCAACAGCATCACAATAACGTGTTAGGACTTCTTTTATGAATCAATAGAAGAATATAAGAAAACTTAAGTTACTCAATAGTAATTCAATACATATTAAAAAAATCTAGCTGATTGCTGGCTGTACATGAAAGTTATAAGAGGAAATATATTATTTATTATTGAGGGCATTTATTAATGTAATAAAAACTAAAACAAAAAAATATATTTTGTGTCTTTCTATGTGTACTGTTGTTGCAGGCTAATCTCAGTAACGGCTTAACCAAAATAAATGCAGTTTACACTATTATATTTTGGTGAGGTTCCCTGAATATTTATTTAAATCAGTTCATAAATAAAAAATATTAAAAATAATAATTTAGATGAGTAAATAAATAGTGTAGTTCTATATATTTGTATATGTAAAACTAGCGAGCCAGACGCATAAACTTATATACTATATTATAAGCAAACCATATAAAATCTTAACACAAACTGTAGTTTGTGTTATTTTGATGTATGAAATATATAACTGTAAAGTTTCATCCAAATCTCTTCAGTCGTTTTTGCGTTCAAGTAAAGCTAACTTCGTCACAAATTTTCATTTTTAATTAGTAGGAAAATAACAAATAGTAACTTACTAATAGCAACAGGCTGAACTTTGTTACCGATTGGGAACGGCCAGTCCGTGAACTTCAAAACACCCTTGCCGTTGGTCGGCGCGCCCTCTGGCTGTAGCAGCACCGGCTTGTTTGGTGTTTCGGTGAAATGCTGCCTGAAGATGTGCAATAAATAGTTAAATTTTAAAAAAATAATGAATTTATATTTTTAAAAGAATTGAAGAACCAACTGACGCGTATAATATAAGTTAGCGTTGCCATAGCAACGTGAATGCCTCTTTATAAACATGAAAGTGTGAATATTGTCAAATGTATGTTAGTGTTTGTAATGTTACGTACGTTAACGTACTTTATAAACATTATTATTGTAAAATATTATCGTTTGCACTTCTCCTACATATAAATTATAAGTGTGCCATATTTCATACTCCTACGTCCAAAATGATTGCTTTATGTATTAATATATAGATTATTTAAAAAAAAAACACTTGATGTAGAAATTTAATTTTAGCAAGCGTTGCGGTTGCGAGGGGCACAAGGCACATACATGCCAGGCCGAGCCACAGTGCATGGTATGCACAGACGCAAAGAAACCAGCTGGTCATGTAATTTAATGGGTAGCGCAAAATGCAAACCACCGCCTGTCAAGGGTGTTTCCTTGAAACTCCAAGAGTTAAAGTCTCTCATGATTCATAGGGATCAAGAGACAGGTATCATGTCACAATAATGGATAGACACCAAGCTCGTTTCCTCCAGACTAATATTAATCACTCTGCCGCAACACAGGATCTTTTGACACAGTCCATGGCGGAGTGGTGCATTGATATTGGCGTGATCTGTAAACCATAATTTGTTCACAATCACTCACGGTGGATAGGCGACTTAGACGGCTCAGTTATAATAGAGTCTGGCAGCAGCACGGCCTCGTCTCTTTCACCCCTAGAGAGAGGCTCTGGGGATGTTGTGGCAGAGTGGGGGGAGTATATTCTTATTGGCATCTACTTCTCCCCTACTGGGGTCGGCATTCACCTGTGTACGACATAACGGTGGGTCCATAGTGGACCTATCGTTCGCTAGTCCGTCTGTTGCTTACAATATTTCACGCTGGAGAGTGGAAAAAGAAGTGGAGACTTTGTCGGACCAATTTTATATCAGGTTCGAGGTCTCCACTCAGCCCGTGTCAATGGTTCACGTCAGAGGCCCATCTCGCAGGTTTCCGAGGTGGGTTCTGACTCGGCTCGACATTGAGCTGGTCAGGCGGCTATTGTGGCAAATTGGTGCACCCAAGGCAGTTCGGTCGGTGCAAGATCCAGCGTTGAAGAGCGGGCAGGTCGAATGCGTGATGATCTGATAATGTTGTGCGACGCGGCAATGCCGAGAGCTCGGCGATGGCGACGATGCCGCCAAGTATATTGGTGGACAAAGCAGTTAACCGAAATGCGAAAGTCTTGCAATCGAGCTCGGCGGACAAACACAAGGTGCTGCCAGCTGCGTTTGAGTATCGCCCTGGAATACCTAGGCGATGAACTTCGGGAACTTTTTGATCAGTGTCTTGTAACTGGACAGTTGCCGAAGTGTTAGGAAGGAGGTTTGTGCCTGCTGGACGCAGGAGGTACGTCCTCTGGACTCTCCTTCAGCATATAGACCAATAGTACTGCTGAATAAGACGGGTAAGCTTTTGGAGATGATCATTGCTTCCCGTCTTATTCGGTATTTAGAGGAGGTAGGGCCGAATCTTTCAGAGGCTCAGTTGGGGTTTAGGGCCAATCGGTCGGTCGGTCGGTCATTGGCTGCGACAACAGACAGAGATATTCTTCTCGGTATATCGTTGGATGTGGTCAATACCTTTAACAGCCTGCCGTTTGAGACGTTAAGAGAGGCACTCCGGTACCGTGGGTTACCTCTCTATCTCCAGCGACTGTTAGACGACTACCTCAGAGACAGAGTAGTCCTATGGATTGGGGAAAATGGTCGGATCGGTCGTTGGTTGCGGTGTTCCACAGGGGGCGGTATTGGGCCTTTTACTGTGGAACATCGGCTATGACTGGCTCCTGCGGGGTAGTCCTCCGAATGGGATGAGTTTCATCTGTTATACGGATGACACTCTGGTTACGGCCCAAAGACGGTCATACAAAGAGGTGGCGGGCTTGGCTGAAGCCGGCACTCACCTTGTCGTCCATCAAAGCGTTAGGTCTGAGGGTCTCGATGCCTAAAACTGAGGCCCTCCGTTTCCATGGCCTACGCAGGGGTCCCCCACGTAGTGGCGTATGTACTCTGCACATCCAGGATCAGGGGGTGGAGGTACGGACCCAGATGAAGTATCTGGGTCTGACCCTGGACGGTCGAAGGTCGTTCAAATTGCACTTAGCTCTGCTTGCACCGAAGCTTACGAACGTCGCTGGGGCCCTTGGCAGCTTACTGCCGAATGTTGGAGGACCTGATTCTCCATGACGACGGCTTTCTGTCGGTGTGTTGAGATCCATGGCACTGTAAGGTGCACCTGTGTGGGCTGACGCTCTCACCGCTCACAATAAAACTCACTTGCGGAAAGCGGTAAGAGACATTCGAGGATACCGTACAGTGTCGTGGACGGCGACTACACTTTTGGCGGGTGATCCACCATGGGACAACTCCCAAAATGAAGATCCGATCAGGGTGATCCTCCTGTAAGTCATCGAGGCTGCGGGTGCCCTAGGAGAAACCCCAGGGCACCCTGAAGGCGGCGGTGGCCCGCAATAGGCAGGCCTTCCATCGAGGCGTGGTAGTAGTATGCACGAGCGATCCTGCGGCGTCTCATATTGGTTGGTTTCCGCTGGGTTTTAGTGGGTAGTATCAGGTCATCCTTGATGAGTCCCACAGTATCATTCATTCGTAGGGCATATACTACGTAAGGATATATATAGCAAAAAAAAAAGGTTCCCTCTGCCTACACTGCTATGTGTACGACGTGCGGGGTACGACGTGAAGGTAAAAAATACTAAATTTTCTCAAAAAAATATTCCTTATATTCTTTAAATTCATGCTGTATACATAGAAATAGGATAAGCAGAAAAGACACTATGTTTCCACTTTCCGATCAATACTGAAGACATCGCATATTGAGGGGAGGTACTTAATCTCGCACTATGTCTAACAACGGGAGCTCAAAAATTAATCGTTCCTTGACAAACTAGATCAATACTTGCGTATCCTACTAGAAAATAAAACGTCACAATTTTTTTTCCACAACTGTCGGCTTTATGAAAAATTTCATTCAAATTGATCCAGACGATGTCATGAGTGGCTACGAGTGTACCAATTGTATACATAGAGTTTTACAGTAATAGCTAAATTCTATTGGAATATTTATATCAATCCTTAAATACTTTTATGAAGTTAGAATGATAAGAACATTGTTAAGTCACAATGTTTAGTTGTTATAGTCAGTTATAATAAATAAATTATATTAACATAGATTATTCAAGGGAAGTAATTAATAAAAAAGAAAAATATAACAAATAAAGATATATTTCACTCACTTCCTTACAAATTGAGCAGCATTCTTGATTCCCAGTGTTGAAGCAAAAAAAGGTGGCACTTTCCATTTTCTTAACTATAAACATTTATAGATGAGCATGTCAACAATTAAACATTTTAAAAATAAGGGTTATTGTAGTGCAGCGGGACCGTAAATGAAATTGCTTTAGGCTGTAGTAAAAAAATGGCATTGAGTTTCTTCACTGAGCAATTTTTTTGCAAGAATTTTTGAATCATGAAATATAAATAAAACTGATTCTAAAATCAGTTTGACTAGTTTTTTTAAATTTTGCTATTTAGCAGACCTCAAACAACACTTTGCCTACCAGAGAAAGGGAAAAAACTATGTATCTTACAGTAAGGCCAATGGTTGTGGGTTTAATATCCATGAGGGGTTTTAAATTTTACTATCTGTTTACTATTTAATTATGAATCAATTAAATACAATTATTTACTATTTTAAAATAAAATAATATTAAGGAAAATAAAATAAGAGATCTCAATAATTTGAGTTAGTGGAAATGGCTGTGAATGTGATAGTTTTGAGTTCAACCCCACTTGGAATAATGGCTTTATTTAAACATTATTTCAATTTCTTCACTATGGTAACAAAAGTGTGGTATTGAATTCCACCACTCAGCACACAGAGCAAAAAGTAGGGAAATGAATGTTTAGACACTAGGTTCACTATGCCTATTCTTCTATATACGGAATACAGCATCAACTAGAAGAAACTATAATAAAATTAAAAGTACATACACTTATTGTGCCAAATGTATGAGCAGCGGCCAGCGAGTCCAGACATGACACATAGTTTGCAACCAGGACACTACATCTAGGATCTTTGTTGCCTTTCACCTTTACATACACTCCTGCAATTTGTTACAAGCTCAAATATTAAACCACAATTAAGCTAGTATATGCTACATTTGACCTTGTAAAATTCAATTTCTTATATTTATTGAAGGTTTTAAAAATTTATCACATAAATGAAGGTCATTTATAAGACATGTAGTGGTCTGTCTTGTATTAAATTACTTACCAAATGTCCAACACGCCAAAGTAGATAACAACTGTCTTACAGCTGATTTATTAGGTAGTATAATAGATGCAATCCAAAGTATTAAGCCTAAAACTATTCGCAGACCCATCAAAATCAGGCCAATGGGTAAATATAAAAGGAACTGGATAGCATTTTCACCCCTAAATCTGAAAGTAAAATATAAAGGGGCATATAGAAATGGAAAAAACAGTAACAAAATCTTGCAACAATGTAACTTTCCCTCGAAATAAACACAGCTGTTACCTTTCTTCGTTGCTAAGTTGATCCACTGTTAATACCATATTTTCATGTGTTCTATTTATATTGTTTATTGTTCCAAATATGTCGAGCTGCTGTCACATCAAAGTGAAATTATTAAGAATTTTTCTCTAGAATATCACGAAATTATTCCACAAATACGACACTGCCACAGATGAACATTTAAAACTTCAATTATAATTTGGTAAAGATATTGCCATAATGGAGTTCCCAAAAATACATGTGTTATTTTTCTTAAAAATAAACATTTTTTAAAAATTTTAATTTTTAACTTGAAATACAAGAATAATTCTATTACTAAACAATATACAATTCATGGAATTTTATATTTTCAAATTGCACGTGACCTTCGTAACGTAGACTGACAGCTAGAAATCATTGCTATATTTACTAGAAATAAATAAAAACTTACATTAAATGAAATAAACAGAAAATAAGATAGTTTTTAAATTTATTAATTAATTGTTTGTAACTTTTCTAAATGTTACACTTTTCAATTACATAGGCATCAATATTTATAATGTTCTAATTTTAGTTGATTGGCGTGTTGTGTCTCTTGCTGTTGTTGTTATGACATTACTAATTTACAATCACCTGAGAGACTGACATAAGACATTTGACAGTGACAAAGGTGATGGTAGATTGCTTTAAAACAACAAAGAAAAATAATGCATAATGACGAACGCATAATAAAGTCTCTACTGAATTTTTTTCTAAAGTTCACGTGAGTGTCAAATATAATAAGCTCTGATTAGTTCTCACGCTTCTCTAGTAAAAATTGTTCCTGAATATATTACCTTGGACCACATAATGTCGTCCTCGGAAGAAAATGAAAACATACCCTCAAATTTCAATGATAAAACCAACACACCAGCAAGAGATGATGATCAGGAAAGAGAGCAAGGTCAGTCATCATGGTCAGCACCTAATACCTCGACGCTAATGCAAGTGGAGGAAAAAATGCGACGTAAATTACAATTTTTTTTTATGAATCCAATCGAGAAATGGCGCGCCAAGAGAAAATTTCCGTACAAGTTTGTAGTACAAGTTATCAAGATTGTTTTAGTAACACTACAACTTTGTCTGTTTGCACATAACAGATATAATCATGTGAACTATACTTGGGACAACAGAATCAGTTTCTCCCATTTGTTTTTGCTTGGCTGGGATTCTACAAGAGAAATTAATGCTTACCCACCAGGTGCGGGACCTATGGCAGTATATAAGGTAGATGAATTTTACAATGCCTTGGATTATGCCTACACAGGATATTCAAATTTAAGCAATGCAATTGGACCATATTCATACAACAATGAAGATAACAATAAAACAGATCCCATGTTTTGCACATACTATTACAAAAAGGGAATAATTCATGGTTTTAATGAAAGCTATGAATTTAATTCAGAAATAGTATACAGCTGTGTTAATTTTACAAATGAAGAAAATAAACTTTTTAAATCAAAGGAATTTATAAAAAATGTTGGCATAGAAGTCAATTTTGCAGCATTAGTCAAAGCTGAACTTCTGTTTTCATTGAAAACCATAAATTTCAGAGCAGCCGGACCAATTACTCTGCCAGATTGTTACAGATTTGACATTAAAATAATATTTGATAATGAAGATCATGATGGACAGATGTCACTTATTTTAGATGCTGAGCCATTTAAATTAGCTTGTAAAGGTGATAAGGCATATGTCACAAACAATCAAATAGACCAGATTTTGAGAAGTGTACTTAATATATTAGTCATATTTATTTGTAGTATATCATTAATTTTGTGTAGTAGAGCCATATATAGGGCACAACTGTTAAAAGAACTGACTGTACATTTTTTCCGCAGAGCCTACAACAAAGAACTGAGTCTAGATGGTCGCTTAGAGTTTCTCAATATATGGTATATAATGATTATTATCAATGATTTTCTAATAATAATGGGATCGGCAATAAAAGAACAGATTGAAAGAAATCAGTTTACAAATGACCAGTGGAATGTTTGTTCCATGTTTTTGGGAATTGGAAATTTATTAGTTTGGTTTGGAGTTTTAAGATATCTTGGATTCTTCAAGACTTACAATGTTGTTATATTGACATTGAAGAAGGCTGCACCTAAAATTTTTAGATTTTCTTGTTGTGCTTTACTTTTGTATGCCGGATTCATGTTTTGCGGGTGGCTTGTGCTAGGTCCATATCATATGAAATTTAGATCTTTAGCCACCACTTCTGAATGCTTATTTTCACTCATTAATGGTGATGATATGTTCGCAACATTTTCTATAATGTCCAAAAAATCACCCATGCTTTGGTGGTTTAGTAGAGTATATTTATACTCATTTATAAGTTTATACATTTATGTAGTTTTGAGTTTATTTATTTCTGTTATCATGGACGCTTATGATACTATTAAACAATATTATAAAGAGGGTTTTCCTAAGAATGATCTTCAACAATTCGTAGGGGAAATTAGTATTGACCAAGTTTCCTCAGGTCTGTATCGGACGCAGAGTTCGTCTTCACTCAACGAAGTCATGAATTCGTTATTTTGCTGTAATTTTTACAGACGGGCGTATTCTAAAATTGGCGGTGGAAATTCTAGTGTCAATTTACTATAGGCTTTTCAGTTTAAAGTATTTTAAATAGCATAAAGCTGAATACTCCTGTACATAATAAATAAATATAATATTAAATGTATAGCAGATTTAATAGATCATTTAGGTTGCTAGATACTCGTATTATGTATGATTAAGCCATAAGTTACCAAAACTACGATCACCAAAGAGAAATAAAAATATATGGTGACCTTATTTTTCTAGAAAACATACCTAGTAATATTATTTAAAATTGTTATTTTAATACCTGTTTAGGTATTCGTTTTTGTGATTGTATTTTGTAGCGTATTAAATATATGCGATTGCATGCATGTGTACAATAAATTGTTTTTATAACTATATCTGTG
>DWGR01003551.1:0-12037 GCA_018247715.1 Heliconius burneyi | reverse complement strand
TTTTCTATAGGTAGATACTGAAGTTCTACATGTACTTAAACATTTATTTAATACATATATTGTCTCAGCGTCACGCTGTATACCGTATATAGCAGGGTAGGCAGGGGGAACTTAGTGTGAAGACACATCGTTCTTTGCTTTCGGCCGAATGTCGAGGCATTGCATATTGAGTGGCGGAATTCAACGCCGCGCTATGCTTTGTTACCAGAGCGCTGAAATGAAAATATCAATAAATAATAATGAGAATGTTCAGTCACACGCTTGTGTTCCACGAGGGCCTTGAAAGAGAATGAATAACTCTTCTTATATACACATTAACAATATTAATTTATCTCTTATTTACCACGTAGAGCCTCCCAAATGACATTTTGACATAAACACGTAATTGAGACAGAAGCGTCACGTACGTCCAATTAACAATTGTTTTCGTGACTTTAAATAATTTATTGCGTCGGTTTCCGGTGCACGTCCTGTGGAGTTACCCACAGCTCCGTACGTACCTATTTCCGCACCCTTCAATAACAAGTCTGTCCTGTGAGGGGTACTATTATTGTTTTAGGGTTATGTAGCAATTTTCTTGGTTGTTTCAAAGGAGCGATTTTGAATAATGGCTTTCGTAAATGGTTAATCCTCATAACGACTTTCTGATATTTTGGATCTGTTCATATCTTGGAAATGTTAATGTTAATAAAGAGAATGTGATCTGTATCTATCTATACAAATGAATGGAAGTGAAAATAGTTATTTACATGATACCAAAATACAAACAAATGATTATAAAAATTTTCTCAGCTTGTCTGTCTGTTTGTCCGGAATAATCCGGGAACAGCTTAACAGACTTTTATAGGATTTTCTCTGGAAGACAAGCATTTCCGGGGGAAAACCCCAGCGAAAACTCCACTTATATGAGACGCCACAGGATCGCTCTCGCTTGCCACTCGACGCCGCGGTGAAGACCTCTTGCGGGCTATGGTCGCCTTAACGGCGCCTCGGGGATCCTGGAAAAAACCCACTTAACAACGCGCGAGTACCTACCGCCCAGACATACTTATTAATTATCGTATATGAAATTACTTGTTAATTATTATTTAATTATTGCATATGAATGTTATTTGAAATAAGCGATTTAATACTGACAAGAACTAAATAATATACTATGAATTTAACCGCTAAGTCAGCTAAACACAAGGTAATCTACAAACATAACTTATCTTTAAAATCAATACTTACAAGTTATTTTTATAATCTAAAAAGAAACTAACAAAGGAATTCTAGCTAGATTTCTTGCAAGACTCAGTAAAATCAATTGGCCATTACGTGAGTTTAATGGAACTTTCCAGCATTTCTAGTTAGCCTCATTAATTCACGATAAAACTTTTCCGGAACTTCTTTCGATTAATCGCGAATGATTTACTGAGTTTTTTCTTTTATTCCATTTCCTTATGAGTTACAGCTTTTCCTTCCCATAAGCTCTTGTAGCTGCGTCGCAAAGTGGACTGTAGATGTGTCAAGCGGTCTGGCGGTAAGCCAAACGAGTCTGCGGTTTTTAAGTCTACTCCACCAACGTCCTGCTTAACGGTATCCTATAATTGCAAAAAGAAATGTGAAACATCTGTTATATAATGTAATGCAGGCATGATTTATGATCTATATCTATTTTTACTTGACTAACTAGTAAGTAAGTATTTAGCTTATTTAAATAAGCATATAGCTTATTTAAATAAGCTAAATACTAGCTAGCTTTTTAAAATTAGATTATTAGACTTAGTTTACTTGCCATTTCATTTTTTTTCAGCTTTACGTATATTCCACATGGGTAGAGGGAGCCCAGCCTAGTGTTAATACTCTGACTCCGACTTCTCGACACCAGACCGAAGAGTGGGGAACAAATCCAGGACCTGCCGCGTTTACATTCACATACTTGTGCCCCTGCGCCATGGTGCCTTAATACTAGGATCTCTCTGCTTATCCTGCCGTGTGCGGGTTACAGCGTGAAACTGATTTGAATTTATAGATAATAAAGATTGTTTATATAACACAACTCATCACAATGTACGACACATTACAACAATTGAAGGATATTTAAGCATAATAAAAGGGAAACCAATAAAATACTTTAAAGTACCTCGAACTGGAAAATATTTTACAAAGTTAAGCGGACGTGACCGCTCTCCGTCCTGCAATATTCAGTTGAACAAAAGTTGGACGATTTTACAACTTTTTCATATTTGAGAACTTCAGAAAGCATTCATATAAAATTCATTTTTTCCATTTTTCTTTACAACTATTTCAAAGCCTCAGTTTAAATACGTTTGTGCATCGTGTGAAGTTAAATCTGGGATCATGTACAAGACCATATTTAATTGTTTGAAGCATAAGTTCTGTGGGCAGTCGTGTCGCATGTGGGTTCTAATCCCATTCGAAGAAATGATATATTTCATATTTTCATTTCTTCGCTCTGGTAACGAGGCCAAGCGCGGCATCGAGTTCTATAACTCGAAACGCAATGCCTCCATTATTGGGGAATTGCAGTGTCTTGGTATGGACAGAGTATCTTAAAATTAGGTTCCCAGGTTCCATCTGCCTACTCTACTAAGTGCAGGATACAACATGGATATAATTAATTAATGTTCAGTATTGTAAAAATTATTAGTTATGTAAAGCATTTCAAAAATGATTTTTACTTATAGATAGATCTAATCGTAATAAAAAAACATGTTTAATATATATTACTTAATGTACTACAATGTTATGTTACTTAATGTAATGTAATGTAATGGTATACTTGAGAAGAGATGGTTGTTGTTTAAATTCCCTCAGAAAAAAATAACATTAAATTATATTTTTGTCACGATCTCGAAAAGAGAAAAACTTTCGGCTTAAAATTAGATATTGTACTTCTAGTCGCAAACAAAGGTACTAAAAAAATATATAAATCTCATTTTCACACGACAAAAGTAAATCATAACAAAATAAAGGCGAGTTTTAAACGTGCCCACAGCCGGGGACTAATCCACTTTTCTAATACGAACAGCTCACAATGTCTGGCAGCTGTTATTTAGCTCTAACCCACTTAAGTTAATATTTCACATTACTGTTTACTAATCGGGTCCAGAGGAGAGGAGGAGGAGTTTCATGAATAAAACACGAACGGACGAATAAGCTCCTTATTAGGTTATCTGCCGCAAAGTTCTCACTCTAAGCCGCCTAAAGCCGCGCTTACACTATAACGTGATGACAGATGTCCAGTGTTATAGTGCTTGTCAAATACGTACTTAAATAATATCAGGGACATGTCAGGGCTTCGCCCGCTTGAATAACATCATTATTAATTTATTAATCTGCATTATTTTTGTTGCTGTCAGAGGTCGTCGTGGCGCAGCGGCACAATGGCGTGACTGTATCGCAACGATTGTGGGTTCGATCTCCACTTGAGGAAGTAACATATTTATTTATGTTTATATTTCCATTTCTACGCTCTGGTGTAGAGGCAAAGTGTGGCGTTGAGTTCAGCCACTCAACACACAATGCCTTCAGAATTTGGCAGAAATTGGGGAACGAATATCTTAACACTAGGACTAGGCTTTGCCTACCTGCTGTGTACGGGATACAGCGTGAATTTATTTTAATATTTTTTAAAAACAAAATAAATGTTTGTAAATATTTCTATCTAAAAACTCGTCATATAAAATTACTTATTTAACAATATTAATGCAGCACAGTTCATTTTACGTTATAAAAGTTCTTTGAATTCGTTAATTAGATGATTAAAAAAACATAATCTTAAAACCGAACGAATACAATGACAAAGTTTTCTATGCCCGGGCTTAATTTTGGTATTTCCATAGAATAGGAAATTTATTAAGACTGATAGAATTATTTATTCATTCATAACTTAAGCCGCGAGTACTTTTGTAACTTTGTTTAGGTGTCCCAACCGCCCCACTAATTTACCAAATTTAATTTCGTTTTTGATAATATAAAATCAAAGGTACTTGTTTACAATTCCGTAGCTTCCTGTTTGTTTCGTTTTATTAAATAAAAGGTAAAGTTGTTTATCTATATATATGAAAAAGGTTCTAATCCATAAACTGCAACCGCAGTTTGATATAGCAATCTACTTTTTGAGCTTAGCTTGCCAATAACCAATCTAAGTACTTCACTTCCATCTCTTTTCAATCTCAGATTGGATAGCAATGTAGAACAATCCAAGATTGACCTTAGTTGGAGATAGGAGATTGATTATTAATATTGGCCGTAAAACTAACAGTTTCCATAATCTTACGGCGACATATACAAAAGAACATGTTCCCACTGATTGAGGTAAGACGCAAGCAAGTACAGTCGTAACCGCTGATGATAGAAACGTGAAATTTGGACAGATGTGTTTTTTTATAATGTGGACAACGTGGACACTAAGAAGGGATTTGGAAAAACTTTAACCCTAATGGAGTGAAATAGGGGTTGAAAACTTGTATAGAAGAATCTTTAAATCGGCATCGATTTTTATAAAATTCCAAATTTTGATTCTTAAAAATATCTCATTGAACACTTGTTTCATTGTTTTTGAGAATTCACTCTTTAAATTGAGAATAATTTCATAAATATTCAAGCGAGCGAAGGCGCGCGTTTATGTATTACGAAAAGTCATTATATTACATTTCTTCATTGCGCACGGACGCACTAAGCGATACACATATTTCATATTTTCATTCCCTTGTTCTAGTAACAAGGTAAAGCATGGGGTTGAGTTCGGCCACTCAACACGCAATGCGGGATACAGCGTGACCCTAGAAGAAACAAATAATAAACCAAATAATTATAATATAAACAGCCCAATAGGTTTAAGTCAAACTCACTTATCTCATTTCTATCTTTTTAAAACTAGAAGTTGCAGACATTTTCTCAAATCCAACAACACAACAATGATCTATAATTTTGAAGTTGTATTCTAAGCAGCTTTGAAATTATAAATTATTGAATTTTAAATTTGACTCGAGTCAAGTTTCTAAGCGGCGTGGGCTTAGGTCTCGCGACGTTAAATTTTTATATTTTTTCTTAAAATACATTGTCATTATTCTAAATAATAAGTAAGCAACAATATACACAGAGTTATATTTAACGTTACATATCTTTATACTTTAAGACATATAGTCGAAGTCATATTTAACAAGAAACCTTAAGTTTTAATTTTTATAATTTAGGTCTCGTGAGGATAGTTAGCATAGTAATTTACCCAACATTAGCGGTTAAAGCACGTATTAATAGTAATTATGCAAGTTTACGCAAATGGAACCGGAGGTGGTGGAAGCTGCGTCTGGGTCATAACACTTTTTCATTACATACATATTGCTCACATGAATGTTTTTAATGTATAAAATTTTGTGGAATACGTTTTAGAATTACAGAGCAGTTTTGTATGAATAAATCTCTGTTTAAAAATATACATTTATTTTTAAAAAAGTATTGGAAACGTTATTGTATATTTTGGGGTTTTAGTAAATGTCTGATTGTAAGTTATAGTAATGGGTTCAAATTTAAGTAAGGAATGTTCACAGATTTTACCAGTATAAAAGAGTTTTACCAATGCAATAATAATAGATTCTACCTCCATCAAAATGGCTCTTTTTTAATTTGTTTGAATCTTTTGAATCTGGTGCAATAGGTACTGCATCATTATATATGTATGTAAGTGTATGGTAGACAAATCAAAATATTCTATATTCAAATGATTTCTTGAATGGCCAAGTTGCATGAAAATGTCAAAAGTATGTCCTGCATCACTAACAGGACTACAGTTTTTAGACTAAGAATAACTATATATTATTTTTAAATGTGGGCGTAGAATTTTTGTAATGATAATGATATTGTGTAATTATATTTTTAATAAAAAACAAAACAAATTCAACCTTCACACTGTTCTGTACTTTTCTGATGATAATCAAAACAAAGCTAATATTTCATGTACTGTAATAAAATATAGAAGACATAAATTTACCACATATTGTGGATAAAGTAAGTAAAGGAGCAACAAACAGAAGGAATTTAATATCCACCGCGGCGCAGAATGCCTGTTACAGTTTGTTTTCTTTCCGACGCCATATTTGTTTAGGGCTCCGCCACGTCGATAGGAATAATACTATTGTACAAACAATAAAAGCGAAAGTTATAGATATTATAATTATTCTCTCTGATAATATCGTGATAGATTTGCAAGTAGGAAAAAAAATTCAGTGGAAAGCGGCGAAGCTAGTGTTAACACTCAGTTCCCCACTTTTGCTGAATTTTGGAGACATTGAGTTTTTTTTTATTTTTTTTTATGGTAAAAGGACAAGGCAAACGAGCGTTCGGGTCACCTGATGGTAAGTGATCACCGCCGCCCACGACCCCGTGCAACACCAGAGGAGCTACAGGTGCGTTGCCGGCCTTTAAGGTGGAGGTAGACGCATTTTTTGAAGGTACCCATATCATATCGACCTGGAAACACTGCCGCGGGTAGGCCATTCCACAGTTCCGTGGCGCGTTGAAGGAAATTTCTACGAAACCGCACAGTAGTAGAGTGCCACGTATCCAGATGGTGTGGATGATATTTAAGTTTGTGACGTAATGTGAGGTTGGAGAATTCGGCGGCAGGTAACAGGTCAAACAGTTCTTCAGAACACTCCCCATGATAAATGCGATAAAAAACGCACAGCGAGGAGACGTCTCTACGCAAAGCCAAAGTGTCAAGCCTTTCACAGCTCATTGGATCCCTAATGATTCGAACGGCTCTACGTTGTATGGGTCAAGTGGATCAAGCTGATACTGGGGTGCACCAGTCCAGAGATGAGAACAGTACTCCATATGAGGCCGAACCTGGGCCCTATATAGGGCCAAGTGAGTGAGTTGAGTGTTAAGTAGCGGAACTCAACGCCACGCTTTACCTCGAAACCAGAGCGAAGAAATACAAAAATAGTTTTAGATAAATATTTCATTTCCTAGAATGCCCACAACCGTTCATTCAACATTAACATAATTATAACACTTGATACGTATTGCAGGAGTTCCCAATTTATTACAATTGTCCGAGTAAGAATTGAATCTAAAGTCACCGTGTTTATATTGAAGTAGAAGAGCGTGTATCTTCGTCATTCATTATTCTATGCAACTACAATCCATACTTATTTAAGCAACAAATTACATTGCAGTATAATGTTGTGCTTATTAGATATAGCATTTGCAATCTCGTACATACTCTGTAAATATTAACTTTATATTGAACTAGATGAATGTTTGTCCGTAGCCTGAGTTTGAAATTAGTCTCATATATTATCGAGTGGCGTAACCGCTGGAGACCGCGGCGGCGGACTATAGCCATTTAATATTCACACTGTTGATCTTTCCGATTGGCTCAATTATTTACAACATACAAACTGGTCACGTTTCGTTTTGCTTAGATTTAACTATACTGTTATAAAGATTTGTGTTTTATTTGAAAGAAATAATATATAAGGGACTTTAGCGTTGGGGTAGTAAATGTTTCAGATGCTCAAAAGTGATAAGAAGTTGATACTTATCATATATTAAACAATCATGTTATATTGTAGATCGTTTAATGGCTTAAAATTAGGTTTTACAAGATACATTTAACTTGAATGTCGTAACTTGAAAATTAGCAATTTTCAGATATTTTTCACTTTGAATTTCAATATACTTTCTTTCTTACTTTAACGCTCTATTGCGCGTATCAGATTATACAAAGGGGACCCGGGAAACTAGAGTTAAGACACTTCCGCTCTCCACTTTCCACTGAATTCTTAAGACATTGTGTGTTGAGTAGCGAAAATCAACGCTGCACTTTGCCTTGATACCAGAGCGAGGAAATGATAATATTAAATATTTAATTTCTTCGAGGGAAAATCGAACCACACACTACCACGGCCTCAAATTTGAATTTTAATATACATATAAAGTATACTAATTTCAATATGAAATAATTAATCATTCTCTTTCTACGATCTAAGAAGCTGTAGTAAGGGAACTATTGAGGACCATCATATTCTATAGAAGTTCATGTCTCCTTTGTCCGACACTAAAAGACTAAGGTTAAGACTCTATTAGTGAGGGTAAGGGCTCTATAAGGACATCGAGAACGTATTGATCGCAAGGATCAAAGCTTGAACTGATGCTGGTTTCATTACAGTAAGTGCTACGTCGGGTGATGTATATAAATAAGCACTTTGTAGTTGTTCAGATAACTTAGTAAACACATAATGGTGCAGTTATAATTTGTGAAGATACTTTTCACACTGAAGTTATTAATATATTGAGACCAGTCGTGGCGCAGTAGTGGTTTTCCGTAACACGCAATGAATTCAAAATTTAATTTCGAAAGTTGAGAACGGGGGATCTTAACACTAGGTTACCACTGCCTCTTCTACTATGTGCGGGATATAGCGTTAAGCTTAAAAAATATCAGCAGCATGCTTTTAATATAAAGTGAAAGTATACAAAGAAAATGGTGGTACTATGCTAGTCCGTATACAGTCAATATTTTCATTTGTTCACGTCGAAGATCAAATTTTATAATTTTATGGATACTTTCTTACTAGATTGGTTAATTTAATAAATTTAAAATATCCTTCACTAATTCATTGAAAATCATTAAAATGAAAGCAAGAATATTAAGAATTTTATGACACATGTAAAATTTTATATAAAATTTTTCTTATCTTTTCTTTCTTTTCTTATATGATAAAACGTATGTTTGACTATCGGACCCTATACTTAGGCAGGTTCTTTGTAAAAAGCCACCCTCATATTAAGTAAAAATACACCAACACATCTCTATGAGGGTGGAAAAAGGTCATACAGATTATGATGTGGCTTTGGGTTCTCTATAACACCCACGTTATACTTAGCTTTTGCAATTTATAGTGCAAATGTAAACGAAAAGTTAAAATAGAAATTTATATTTACTTTAATATCAATGTTCAGAATAAAGTGTTTATATAGCTAATTAAATGAAAGTTGATGAGTGTGATATATAGCTAATTAAATGAAAGTTGATTGAGCAAATGTGAATAAATCCTTAGAAGAGGTTTTAAATGTTTCCAAGGTTACAAAGTGTTTTCTCAATGAAATGATGATGACATACAATTTTGGTCTAATTTCTTAGGTATTCTGACCTTTTTTGAATACTTTGCGTTCTTTAATAGATCTACATACCAGTCTCAGCACATCTTTATTTTAATAAAAAAAAATATAACAATCAGCTTCATGCAATATCCCACACATTGCAGAGTAACTACTCTGGATGGAACCTAGTGATAAGACACTCCGTTCTTCATTTTATGTTGCCTTGGTGTTAGAGCGAAAATTAAAAATATTAACAAATAATTGTTCATTACCTTGAATGTGAATTGAAACCAGAACCGTCGCGTTACAGTCACACCCTTGTTGCCCTGCGCCACGGCGGCTTCAATGAATGCGTTGCATATTTTGATTAACGATTTTGTTAGATTTTTAGGTGTTTTATTTCTTTGTGTTCTTTAATAGTAATAAATAGTGGTTAAAAAGATCTAAATTTTAATAAAAAATATATAAGAGAAACAAATTAAGATTAATTAAAAATGATTGTATATCTGTTTTGGGATATATACTAATGCCTAGTATTAAATACCTAAAAGCTATTTAAGCGACAACTTGGGTCACTTTATGGCGGTGAACGAAATTCTGCGGCCACTCGCCGGATGCTTTACATAGCTGTTCTGTAAGCCCGGATTTTAGTTCAGGACTTGTTTTATAACTAGATATGTCGAAGTAAACATAATAGTAAATACTTTGTGATAATAGATTTCTAGAAGTGAAATTGTTGTTTTTTTTCGAACATGAGGTTAATGCTGTTAGCCCTATTGGCTTTTACAGCGACACCGGTTGTGTAGGGAAGAGGGTACTCTGTCCTTGAAGAAATTCAAGCACTAAGTGGCTGTTTGTGAGGAAGTCGACGACTGTAAGGACGCCCCCTGTGGGGCTCGAACCTCGACTTGCGGCCGTCGAAAGGACTGGATA
This sequence comes from Heliconius burneyi, assembly GCA_018247715.1. Lineage (NCBI taxonomy): Eukaryota > Metazoa > Arthropoda > Insecta > Lepidoptera > Nymphalidae > Heliconius > Heliconius burneyi. The sequence continues at coordinate 1,987 of DWGR01003551.1, read as the reverse complement.
ATTGTTGTGGATTGATGCAATCAATGAAAATTTTTGGATGGCGGGATAGAATGCTGTGAGTATTTGTTGCACTCATTTTAGTATTAAGAGCACATAGGCGTGACAGAAACGTGATGGTTCAGGGTTCGGTCCCCAGTCAAGGTAATGATTATTTATTAATGTTTTATAAAAAAAAAGATAATTATATGTAAGCAAACATTATATTTTAGATACATATCTGTAATATGCGTTTAATACAATTCTCCATAAAGTTATATCGATACTGTATCAACATCCGAACACTTATGAAGTTGAAGGCGGAGCGGAAAGGCGTTAACTCGACCGCACTTGGAACTTTATCTATATCATATCGTCCTTCTAAGATGCCTCACTCTATAGTGTTATTATACTTTACATCGTAAACTTATAAATGAGAATAAATGATTAAAAAGTTTAAATTATCTTACGATCTTTATCGATATCTTATATTATTAATATTTATCATATTTAATTTATTTTATACCATATGTGTAAGATATTTATACAATAATACAACATACTCGTACTATACATTATGTAAAAGTCATACAAATATTTTATATTATTCAATATTAATTTGTTTTGCTATGGAGATCGCTTCTATGCTGACAAGTATGTTAAAAATCAGAGTAAATTAGCATTAGTTTTATTGGAACCTCAATGAATTATCCTAAAAATAGAACGATATAATTACTAAGCTAGCAAGCTAGTGAGTGACTTACGTAGTGACTTAGAACAGATTTATCTACAAAGTACAGTACGGACGACGAGTCGTGGCCCTGCTGAAATATGAATTTTTTAACTTTTGCGCATTGGCTGATCGAAAAAAAGTCTTATTAAAATTAAAAATCTTAATATCAAATTTGTGTGATATTTCTAGCTGGTTAGCTATCTCTAACTAACTTCAGGGTCTTCACGATTCGTCGCACATACTGTGTCAACTAAAATTACCTTGAAGAACACAGATAGTATGTACGATATTCCTATATGTTTGTTTTCATTTCCATACAATTCCCTCACGGCACAGAGTATAAATATACAAATAGAAGCAAAGGAACGTACAAATAGCGTATACAAGCTGTAACCATACGATAAAGTACTAACAACAAATACTTGTACGCTAAACGCTAACTTGATTTTTAATATTATATTGTAGTAATATATATATATTACTACAATATAACTACAATATAATATATATATATATATATATATATATATATGAAATTTAATTAATTTTGATTGGGGTTTATTGGACCTATTATTCTGTCGAAAGTTTTTATATCTCTTCCTATTTAATATATCAAATTAAATCAAATCAGCTTCACGTTGTATCCCGCACAAACCAGGGTAGGCAGAGGGATATATATTTTGTAATAATATTTTAAAACCCTATGTTATAAACATAAAATTTATAAACAGACTGCCAAATTACGTTACGATCCCATAATTTGCTATTTTTATACATTTTTCTATAATATTCCAATCCCACAGATAATTATATAGTGATTACTGGATTTGTAACAAATTCTAAAACGATTTCAAGGTCTTTCATCTTACCATGAAATTGTTGTATCAATTTATGTCCATACGATAGATATATCGACTGAAGAAAATAATATACGTCATATTGTTACATGTTTTTAGTCTCGAGAAAAGGAACCTTTCTTTGTTCTACAGACGTCAGTTAATACAATATTTTTCTAGACATTGATTGACATTCCCAAAGTTTTCTGCTAAAGAAAGTAGTCCAAATCTTTATAACTTACTCTACATAAATCATTAGTTTCAAAGAAATATAATTTTATGTTGTAATAAAGAGAAATAGTAGCGTGTCTTTTATATTTTCTTAGAGATTTTTTCATAATATGATGTTCGAAGTGGCCAGCCAAAACGTAGGGTTTTTTTTTTTTTTTTTTTTTTTTTTTGGTTTAAGGACAAGGCAAACGAGCGTTCGGGTCCCCTGGTG
>DWGR01003550.1:0-12038 GCA_018247715.1 Heliconius burneyi | reverse complement strand
AGATTTTCATTTATTTAAGGGAGCACATATTTATTATCTTTAAATGTTAACTGAAGTGTAAGTCAAAATCCTAAAAAAATATTTACATTTATCTGATTCAAAACATTCAAGAGTAGCACTTCGCAAATCATATTTAATTAGAACGAACTATTAATTGCTTTATCTGTTGAACCAGCACTTATGTAATGCCGATATTTCCCTGTAATCAACACTCATTTGTACATTGACCACAATGTTTACATAATATTATACCTACGTATATAAAATATATCAAATTACTTTATTATTCTATACAAATACATAGGTAAGTATCCAATTATAGGATAATAAGAATATCGTATGTTATGAACTAGTGTTGCAGATTTCTGCAAATCTTTATTTCGGATAAATCTTTTATTTGTCTGCTCTTGAAAGAATATATTTAATCAAATCGGAGAGTGAAATTTCTTAACACTTAGTTTTCTATTCCTTTTTAAAATTATTTAACAAAAATGTTTTATTTTAAAAATAAAACACAATATATTTTTTTTTACTTAACAATAATATTCTTTTAATAAATCTTGCGTACTGATAATTTAACCCAAAATTAGTAATATTATGCATCTTTATAGTCTATCAAATTCAAATGAAGCTTGATCTTCTTATTATACGATGCAAATTTTATAACGATAAGCGCATATGACAGTGGTTGACATATAGCTGTTCGTCCTCGTTGTACCTAAATGTACAACAACTGTATATAACTTTAATTATTTTAATAATTATTAGATATTTTTTGTTTCATTTTGTGTGGTAATCGATAAAAGTGGTGTTTTATAATATAATAATATAGATATTCTATAGATTATTATTAATATTCCTCCGTTAAATTTGTCAAAAGTTTCCGTTATTAATAAAAAGTTATCTTTGTTATGGTTAGAAAAATTTCTCGAATAAGTAAGGTAAATAAAATTTATTCTTTATATTTTTAAAAATAGTGCTTTGCAGTCGGTACAGATAACGTCGCACGAACAAGAATAGACCCCTTGGGTATAACAAATATGAATGTGTGTAAGCTTTGCTGGAATATATAACAAAATCTTTTTAAAGATATACATAAGTATATGTATATTTATATTTTGATCGGTGCTACAAACCAGCACAAATTTGTTAAAAACGTTAATAATTATTAAGTTAAAAAATAATGATAATGTATTATTATAAGAAAATTAAAAAAATTAAATTGAGGCCAGTCGTGGCGCAGGGGTACAAAGTGTTACTGTAAAACCAACTGGTTGTGAGTTTGATCCCCACTCGAGGAGATCAAACATGTCTTCGGTCTGGGCTCTCTCTCTGGGCATTTGGCAGAAATTGGGGAATGGAGTTTCTAACACTAGGTTACCTACTGCCTACCATGCTGCGTGCGAGATACAGCGTGAAGCTGATTTAATTATTTTAATAATTTGTTTTAAGATTTATCCATATCATATTGTGTGACATAAGCGTGTAAGCGTGGATGCTACAGATTCTAATGGTTAATAATAAATTAGATTCTTTCAGCCTTTTTTCCATTATCTATATACATTTGAATCAATTTTGTTTATGACTACGTACTCTACATAATATATTATACGTATATTATTAGCCTCTAATTCAATCTAGGATGAAGACGAATGGATTGTCAATCGGGCCAATCAATTCATCTTCATTTAATGAAACCGTTCTACTTGACATTACATTGAAATATACATGAGTGTTTGAATTGAGTACGTAGCTACGCATACTAGACATAATCTATTTTAAGTTTTGTTCTTCTGTTTCTTTCATATTTTTTAGCTTCGCCCTGTATCCCGCTCATAACAGAAAAGGCAGAAGGATCCTAGGAACCTAGTGTTAAGACACTATGTATCCCACTTTCGTCCAAATTATGGAGGCATCGCGTGTTGTGTGGCGAAATGAAAATATTAAATATTTCATCTCCTTCTGTGGGGATAGAACCCACAACCTTTCGCAATTACAGTCACAAGCTTGTACCCTTACTACAAGCGCTCCTCCTTCGTATATTTTTACATTTAAAAATAACTTTATAATTAATATAATGCGACGATTGTGGGCTCGATCTCACTCGATATTTCCTTTTTTTCGCTCTGGTGTCTAAGCAAAAAACACGGCTTTGAGTTTTGCCACTCAACACGCAATACGAACAGTGAGGAACGGAGTATCTTGACACTCGATGTGTTCCTTCTCCCTACCCTGCTGTGTACGGGATACAGCGTGAAGTTGATGTTTACAAAAACACACGAAATAGTTATTTTCATATTGCAGTAGTTCGAGTCGTATTTCAAAAATGTATAATACTAACTATACGCCATTAATCCGGTTTCAGAGTTTGATTTAAGAAATTGTAAACATCTATTAAAAGATATAATAATGTTTTTCTTTCAGTTTAACCGATGATTTTCTAATAAAAGCACTACATGAATTAAACAACGTCCAATTACGGCCAGAACAAGTATTACTAAATAAGCTGCGGCCGCTGGAACAACGGATACTGCCGCTTGCCGCTGACATGTTTCTTGCAGGGGTCGATCCTGTGAGTATAATGTCTTAAATTATGGGTATTACTACTTAGTATTTGTAAAATGAAACTATAATAATCTTAAATTATATATTTAAGATACAAATTTCTAATGTATATAATACATGAGAAGGTATAAATATATATCTTTAAATATTGATAGTGATCTATTTTTGTTTATTAAGGTCATTGACGAGCATTAATTTGGTAAAGAATTGCCTAGTGTTCCATCACTTTGTATGTTTAGAAAATGGAGAAATTAAGGAATGGTTTTTTTTCATAATCTACGCCACTAAAGAGATTTTATATTAGAGGAATGAGAGAAAAACTAAGTTATCTTAATATTAATAACAATAAAGTTTTTCGTAAATTTGATATTTTATTTACGGGAAATATGTGAATTTAGCTTAAACCTGAAAAATCTTTTGAACCAATTATTGGGGTCATATTCACGCCATGTGCTCCTTACATTCACAAAAGGTTGTTAAATTTTTCTTGGTCCAAGAAAATGAAAAATATAATTCTTAACAGTACCTAATAGAGTCCAGCTGAAACAAAGTATTTAAATAAAAAGATTGGTGAATGCGCTAATACGAACAGGTATACTATGTTGCAAGGATCGGAAAGTCAGCTTATTACACCCATATATTTTCAAATTGCTTGGTTTTTAATAATTATCAGCCTTATTAAAATAACTCTTAGTGTGAGAATCGTTGTTCACAAAAATATGTAATATCCATGTAATATCGATCAATGAATCTAAATATTAAAAATTATATTATTATATTTAAATTAACGCCGTCGTGGCGCAGCGGCACAAGGGTGTGACTGTAACGCGACAGTTGTGGCTTCAATCCCCTTTCGAGGAAGTGAAATATTTATTTAAGTTTATATTTCCATTTCTTCGCCCTGGTGTCGAGGCAAAACGTGGCGTTGAGTTTTGCCACTCAACACGCAATGCCTCCAGAATTTGGCAGAAAGTGGGGAACGGACACTAGGTTCTCTCTGCCTACTCTGCTGTGTGCGGGATACACGACGGCCTTAAAAAAACATAGAATAACTTATATCATCCAATTACATAAATGTACGACTCCAGACATAATAAGCTTCCGATACTACTTTAAAACTTGATCTTACTTAGGAGTTCACTTCGATGTTGAGAACTTCCTAATATAATTAATTACAAACAATCTTTTCCCCCGCTAACATCAAAACTAGTTTGAAATTATTAAAACTGATTTTTGCCATGAATATTCTCGTAGCTGCTCTACTAAGATTGGTCTCTACCAATCTAATAATATTTGCATTTTCATAGAGCTACAACATTATTTACATTATTTTTTCGACTTGTTTTATTGGTAAATCTATTTTATTATTTAAGTTAGCTTGGTATAAATTACAAACAAAATAGAATATATTTAATATAATAACAATATGGATGTGAATCTGTATAATAAGATATTTTTGTATAAATCTTATTTTAAAATATCTTTATTTTCCTAGAACTAATAAGAATTTGTGTTATTTCAGCTCGCGCAAACAGCGATCACTATGTTCCACAAGCTATCTCTCCACGCGGCGCGGCAGCAACGAGCTCATGATGAAGTGACATGGGCGCAAGCATCTAGGGCTGAGGGTCTTGATGTTCAGGAATTGCCATACATATCATCTTGCATAAAGGAAGTTATGAGGATGTATCCAGCTACAGGAGGAGTTGTTAGGCGGAGCGTTGAGGAGTTATCTGTTGGAGGATATGAAGTTCCTGCTGGTGTGAGTAGAAATTATAAGTTTGCAAACGACTCATTGTTGACTTAACGCGATTGTAGCGCATTTGAAAAATAACTAACCCATAGTTGGTTATCAAATCAACTTAAGATTTATTTTCCCGGTTTTTTTGCTGATACAACTTGAATATCTTTTCGGCAACATAATATTTATTCTCTATCCACTTAAAAAATGCAGTTTCATATATTTTCAAAGCACATGGCAAGAGTTGCCATGGCCTTAGAAAATTGCCACACTACATAATGTAAATTTTGTAGCAAATTGTCTTTTATTTTCAAAAGTATATAATATTACATAAATGTTGATATTCAATTAGAGTTAAATAGTGATTCAAAAATTTTAACAAGAAACCTTGAACAGTGCATGTAATACTCATAACAACAAAAATTCACAGGTCGATATAGTTCTCGCACACGGAGTATCAAGCAAAAACGAAGGTGAATGGGGGCGTGCCAACTCGTTCATACCAGACAGGTGGAACCAACAAGCTTGGGAACCCCTAAAATCCTCCCGAGCACATCCCTACGCGTGTATGCCATTCGGGAAAACCTGCCCGGCCACTGGCATCGTTAGCAATATCCTATCAACATTGGCAGAACGAGTCCTAGACAAATACAGAATTGAATGGCACGGTCCCACCCCTAACACCCTCACTGCGGGGGTAAATAAAATACAGAGGCCGTATTATTTTGTATTGCAAAATGCCAGTTAAATGCCAATATTTGGCTTATTACATATTTCCTATTTTAGTTTATAGAATATTTGTTATAGTTATTTCTCTAATTATAGTTATTATATCATTAAGTTTTATGTATGATATATCATTACATATAATAACTTACCTTAATTACTTTTAATATATGATTTTATATAATGTCTATGTCTTCCAATTCGAAGAAAAGATAATAGAGGGCCCTGTTTATAAAATATAATGTTAAATTACATTTAGCTTAATTGGAACATGTAAACGGCCATTATAATTCTAAAATACATATTTTGCTAGTTGTTTTTGATTTCAGCCACAACATTTATGTGTGGCTTAAGGTTTATACAAAAAAATAATGAGGGCAGAAAATATATATAATTTTTTAACGTTAATATTTTTTAAAACCGCTTTCTTTTTAACCGACTTCTGTAAGAAAAGATATATCAATTCGACTGTATTTTTTGAGTTTTTGATAGTCATTGCGTAAAACAAAAGACAGTATTCTTAGTGTTTTATTATTTGTATTATATCTTAAATGTGTTATTGAAAAAAATTATTAAAATAAAATTTATACAATGATTAGATATTTTTGTTCTAATTAATAATTTTATAATCTTAAGTTCAAAATGGTGATTTTTAAGAATAAAAAATATTTATTTATAAGCATTCCATTGTAATATTTGTTTACATTAAAAATGTATACGAAAAAAAAACTTATTTTTTAATATACACATTACATTTGTTCTTTTGAAGGTTTTTTTGGACGTAACTGAAAAAATTTAAGATTAAAGAACCTCAAAGAGTTAAGTCATCTTATCCTTTCATTATATTAGTTAAAAGTCAAGATCGTTTTACATCAAAGAATTAATATACGTAAAGCCGGTCATATATTATTTATATTTATTTATTTAAGACATTCACATTCGGCGCCGAATATAAATCGTTGGAATAACAAGAATAATTTGAAATATACTTGTTTCTTAATAATTTTTCAAAGTAATAAATGTAATAGTCAGAAGCTTCACCCTGTATCCCGTACACAGCAGGGTAGGCAGAGGGAACCTAGTGACTAAGTAAGACACTAACTAACTAAGACACTCCGTTCCCCACTTTCTGCCGAATTCTGAAAGCATTACGTGTTGAGTGGCAGAACTCAACGCCGCACTTTGCCTGGACACCAGAGCGAAGAAATGGAAATATAAATGTAAATAAATATTTCACTTCCTCGAGAGGAACTCGAAATCACAAGCGTTGAGTTAAAGTCACACCCTTGTGTCCCTTGTATAAAAACATAATTTAAGTAAGTATAAAATATAATTGTGAGTTCCTAGTAGGCGTTCCTAGTTAATAAATTAAAATATGATGAGGCTGCCGTGGCACAGGGGCACAAGAGATAGGTTGTGGGGTCGACTACCACTTGAAGAAATTAAATATTTAATGTTTTTATTTCTTCGCTCTAGTGTCGAGGCAAAGTGCGGCGTTGAGTTCCGCTACTCAAAACTAAATGCCTCCAAGATTCGTTGTAAAGTGAGGAATAGGAGTGTCTTAACACTAGGTTCCCTCTGTCTTCTTTATTATATGCGGGATACAGCCGAGAGCTATTACTTTATCAAGGAGAGAGAACCTGGGATCCTAGTGTTAGGACACTCCTTTCTAGAATAAGACACTTCCATGAAACTATTTTATATTAAAAATACTCGACATTTTGATATTATAGAAAACTTTACATAAACCGAACTACGACTATTTTATGTATATTATATACAGCTTGTATATCCTTGTATATCCTGGTACATTATTATTAATGAATTTACTAAGATAAAGTCTTGCTTTGCTTTCGTCACCCTTATATTATTATAAAATATCAGTTGATATTTTATATAAATTGATTCCGCTAAATTATTTTCTCAATATAACGACAAATATTTATAATAATTACAGGTCGTCGTGGTGTAGCGGCACATGGGTGTGACTGTAAAACGACGATTGTGGGTTCGATCCTCACCCGAGAAAGTGATATATTTATTTACGTTTATATTTCCATTTCGTCCGTCTGGTGTCGAGGCAAAGCGCGGCGTTGAGTTCTCTACCAATCAACACACAATACTTCCAGAATTCCTCAAAAGTGGGAAACGACGGCGAAGTGTCTTAACACTAGGTTCCCTCTGCCTACCCTACTGTCTGCGGGAAACAGCGTGAAGCTGATTTTATTTATAATAATATTTTTTGTAAATATATATAACAAGAGAAAGTAGATACTTTTTAATTAAATCTAATTCTCTTATTAGTTATATCGTACTCATTAGTTATATCGTAAAGTAAAAGACGAGTCGATTATTGCTAGAATTAAAGAACAAGGAGTCGGTAGGTGGAAAATTTGTCGTCGTAACTTTCATTTTCTTTTAGTGAATGAGTCGATTTACGCATAGAAAAAACACTATCCTCTTGAATAAATGTCCTGATATTTTAATGCCTTAATTAAAATATTTGTATCGTATTTAAATAGACCGGGATAAGTTTCACAATCTCAAAATAAATTACAATGACAGAAGCAAAGTGCTACATCCATAAAGCTTACGCTATAATCTATGACAAGCAAGATCTTCTTGATGTAATGGATCCGAAGATGTTTGATGTCACGCATGATGCCTCTCCCTCTACCACAAAAGGATGATGGCTAAATGAGCCCTTGCTAATATTAATGGTGTTCGCGTATACGAATACAAATTGGATGGCTCATTCTGACACTGTTTTGCCATAATATGATAATGTTTAGAGAGCGTTCGTGGCGCAGGGGCATAAACGTGTGACTTTAAGGCTGTGGGTTCGATTGCTACTGGAGAAAATGATAAAAAAAAATTAAATCAGCTTCACGCTGTCTCCTGCAGCAGGGTAGGCAGAGGCAACCTAGTCTTAAGACACTCCGTTACTCACTTTCTGCCGAATTGTGAAGGCATTCGGTGTTGAGTAGCAGAACTCATCGCCGGACTTTGTATCAACACACGAGCGAAGAAATGGAAATAGAAACGTAAATAAATATTTCACTTCCTCGTGTCGAACCCACAACCGTCGTATTACAGTCACACCCTTGTGCCGCTGCGCCCCGACAGCCTCTTGATATATTTAAGAAAATTATATATTTAATATTTTCACTTCTTCGCTCTGTTGTTGAGTTTGGCACAACTGCGCTGCATTGAGTTGCACCACTTAACACGCAATACCTCCGGAAATCGGCGGGATGTAATGAATGGAAGTATCTTAATGAGAATTACTAGGAATCAATTATCTCTACACTAGATTCCCATGTTCCCTGTGTTTCCACACTATATGCATATTACAATAAAGAATGAATGAAGCTAAAAGAAAGAAAAGGAAAGTAATAAAAAAAATAAGTAAAAAATATTTTATAATTTTTGATCTTTGAACCATAATTTTCTATACGTATCGGTTAGGTGTCTGTTCATGGAAAATATATGAGAAAAAATGTTATTGGCGGCGTTTATTAATCCCAACACAATCTGTCTCTGTATCTCAGAAATGGCTTAGCTGATTTAAAAAAAAAAACGTTTTCAAAAAAATTATGTCAATATAAAGAGTTGCATGCGACAATACTGCTTAAAAAATTAGTCTTTTATGAAATTGGCTAAAAGTTAAACTCAATCTCAAAAAACTTAAAATCAATGTTATAAGTTATATTATCTTTAAAATGATTATGTTATTACATGACTAAAGTAATTGATATGCGAAAATAAATAAGTGTGCTGTACAAGCAGGCGGAGCCACGCGGAGCAAAACTAGCTTTAAAATAAATGAAATATATATCTACTTATTCATCAAAGTTTTCCCATAAAAATATATAGGTCCGTGCAAGTTTATATTCTCAAATTATTAATACTATCTGCTATTGACGGGATCACGTTCGACCTCGATGCACCATCAATCATGTCGGAGTCCATTGCTATACAGGGTTTAATTTAGCGCATCTAAATTTTTTTAAGGTGCAATGACATATATTTATTATTATTCTTACCTATCTATCCTTGCAGTGTACTGCATAAATAATATTATAAATGTTTAAATAATATAGAGACTGACTGACGGTCGTGGTGCAGGGGCACAAGCGTGTGACCGTAAACGCGACTCCGCGACTCCCTCTGGTACTTTTACTCGCTCTGGTACCGAGTCTTGGAGTGCCTCCATTCAATACCCAAAGCTTCCAGAATTTGCCAGAAAGTAGAGTGTCTTAGCTCTATCCCCACTGTCTACCCTGCTATCTGCGAAATACAGCGTGAAGTTAAAATAAACTTTGTCATTATATAAATCAATATAACATAATAAAACTTAAACAATTCATTGTTTTAATTTCCCATTCAGTATGCGGCATTTTTTTTTCATTATTTTTTTTATGGAAAAAGACATGGCAAACGAGCGTACGGGTACCCTGATGATAATTGATCACCGCCGCCCACGACCCCGCGTAACCCCAGAGGAGCTACTGGTGGGTTGCCAGCTTTTGAGATGGTTAGGCGCCAGAGCCCGACATTACCTAATGCGAAACACTACACTGCGAAACATTACCTAATGCGAAACACTACACGCCGGTTTTAAATGCCGGGGGTGGTAATGATCCGATCGAGTCTACCCATGCGTGTTGCCATTGCTGGCGACGTGACTCTCCCACTCGTACTTTAGTATCCTATTCTAATTCTATTACCTATCTATATAAACAAAATAATTAATTTCATGTGTGATTTACCCAATAAATATTCTTTAGTAATTACAAATTTTATGGCAATAGCTGGTGCTTAAATTTAAGGTCTTTATTAATTTAGCGATCAATCTCCCCCTTTTACGTGTACTTAAAGCCAAGAAGACAACAATTACATTTATTTTTATGAGAAAAGAGCATAAAGAAGTGCCGCAGCCAAAGCTTTATTGTGATTAACGTAAACAAAAGTTTATTACTACAGTAAACCTAAACTGGTATTAAGCGAGATAAAAGTTTATTTTCTTATAGAATAATCGGGTTTTAAATAATCTCCATACCTGAATGAGATAGAGAAGCCTGGAAAAATGGCCAATTACAAAGAGTCTCTTAATTTCTATGTGTTAATTATGTAATCTTTAATTTCAATTTTGATTTAATTTAAGAAAAACTGATGTGCCTAGTCACTAAATCAACAAAATTATATTCATATTTTACTTATTTAGAAAACGTATAAAAATTTGAACGTAGCGGGACTCGAACTCGAACATAATTTTTATACGTTTTCTAAATAAGTTTTTTCTTTCCTAAGTGTGGGATAAAACTTTAAATTTGTTAAAAATATTCATATTTTATTTTTGTGGGTATACAAAATTGCTAAGTGTTAAGTTTCTCTATCCAACCATATAAATTATTTATTAAGATAAATGTACGCCCTTATCGCATTATCAAATTTATTAATACACCCTTAACAAGTTTTACAAGACTACAAATGTTGATATTCCATCGTGTAAGTAAATAAATTACAAATATTATTAATTCGAAGCAAGACAACGTATATCAGAAATTTGATGAAATATTAAGTTTCTATGGCCTACTCGCGGCAGTGTTTCCAGGTCGACATGACTTGAAATATCCCAATAAATGATATTTTATTAAAAATAATTTCAATAATTGTAAAATACTTTTTTAAATTATTAAAATCGGAAACTCCATGTGTGTTTGGCCTCGCGCACCGTAGCCGGTGGCTCTGCGGAAAGAGGGGAAAGGTGCATCGATATCTACACTAAGCTTATAAAAACAACAGATTAGATAGATTATTTTTGTTTCTCTGTCTGAATTGATAAGGCTCCGAAACTACTAGACTGATTTGGAAAATTCTTTTTAAATTATACGATTAACGTGTGATGTGAAAATACAAAAAAAATGCTTATATCGCGTACGCTGTGGAAATTATTGGCAATAGACCACATGTACTACAGTTTTCTAGAGGACGTCAATATCTACATACAAGTTCCAAATAATATTTGTCTAACTGTTAGTTATAATAAAATTTTCAAAAAAAATATGCAAATTAACTATAACGGGGCCGTTGCAGAGTGACGTCTAAAAATACATTTATGTATCATTGTGAAAAAAGTGTGTAATTCTTTCATAGAATATACTACTATATACTACTGTATATTGTTTCACATAATAAGCAGCTTTAAACTTTGGATACAAAAGTACAACATTTTTTTGAATGATTATTAGCAGTACAATATGAATATTCAGTTAAACCTTTGTTAATTATTAAATTAACAAAGGTTTATAATTCTATTTATTAATAAGCCGACAATAATGCCAGTACCAACTATTAGGTTCCTTTCAGAGTAGGTTTGCAGACGTCCCCAGATTTCCCTCGGGCGTGGAGACAGACATGAATTGGTGACAATATTTCTTATTAAACACGTTTATTCTGTTCATATGTGTAAATTTGGTCTGTAACCTTGAATGTACGCTTTCAGCTTTGCTGTCAGTAAATATTTTTATGTAATTAGTATACCTATAAATACAACAAATTTATTTAAATATGAATATCTGTAAACTTTTTTCCTGTTAGGTAGTTATATACATGAGTAACTTAAATAAATCATTGAAGGAACAAATCACAAGATGCCTACATACACCATTGATATATAAAGATTAAGGGGCCGCCATCATCTGAAATGACTTCGAGATAAAGCGGCCTTCTGCCCATCGTATTTTTTTATAAACCACTATTTTTCAACCTTACAAGGACTTTCCGCACTGTATAAAATAGATATTTCTCTTAGCCCGATTTCTATATTTTGTAACTTTATGGAATCACAATGCTTCTTTTTCGGCTCTTCGAGTTTTACATTAAGTTTCTTGAATATCATCTATAAGGCCAACTGACAATGATTTATATTGGACATCTCTATAGAAATATTTATAACTGCAGTTGCATGAAACTTCAATGAGTATTAAAGAGACACAAATTG
>DWGR01003549.1:0-12039 GCA_018247715.1 Heliconius burneyi | reverse complement strand
GAATTATCTGTTAGATATAAGTCTACCCTCGCTTGGGAACACTTCCCGTTCCCCACTTTTTGCCTGATTATCATTAAGTTTCCCTTGCTTATACTGCTATGTAACAGAAGCTGGGAAAGAAATTCTGGGTGTATTATTTACAACATTAATTATAAAGAACGTGCCTATGTAACGTAGGTGCGTCGTGAGTATAATAATGTTAATAAAAATGCTAAATTAAGAATATTTTCAAAAAAACAATCGACAACTCTCGCAGGAATTTATTTTTCTTAGCTTTGTTTCTTTTTTTTTTACAAAAAGGGGCAAAATGCTTATCTATAATATTTAGATTGCTTAACTAGTCAAACGAATCTTTGAGTCAGTATTATCGAAAATGTGTTTTTGAAAAATCTATTAAAAGGGTTTTCGTTATTATTTATCCTAATTTTGAATTTTTCCTACTCCTACAAAATTTTCTGTGTCTTATGAATAAAAAAGAGGGTGAAAATTGTGCGACGTTTGCTACATTATAAAATGCGGTAGACACTCCATTCATTGTTTTATTACAGTTACTCCTAATGTAACCAAAATATATTTAAGAAATATATAAATCTTACATAACTTGACATTAAATAGACATAGTTTTTATTTATTATGTTCTTACCTAACCAGAAAACCAAAGTTCAACATAAGTATGCAACAAAACTGGCCAAGTGCGAGTCGGAAACACTGTTCGATCGAGATCGTTCGATCGATCGAGAGTTTGGTTCGGTAGAATTGATGGCACCAGTGTATCCGCTACTTACCTTTGTACTTAAAAAAGTTTGCGTGCTAGTTATGCACTCAGTGTGTACGAAATGAACAACAAATATAAATTTGTAATTATTTTTCTGTGCAATATCTATATTTTTTTTGTTGTCTCTTAATTCCAAATTTAATGGTTGTAGATCCATTGAAGTACTAGAGTAGGTACATTTTTGATTACGCTGTAAATTTCAGAGCAAATGCAGAAAATACAATGCATAAATAGTGGTATCATTTACTGCAAGAAACCGTAAATATGGATAATTAATTGAGATACCTTCACACAAACAAAGTCATCCTATAAGGGATCTAGTTTTTGAAGATACAGAACCCTCAAGTTATTTTCGCAGCATTGAGCTCATACGACAAATTTTATAAACAACACTGATATGATGACATATAGCCATTTTTTACTAATTTATATATTACACTCTCGGTCATCATAATACAATAAATAATAAAATTCACATAATCAAAGAAATAAAAACTAAATTTTATACATCTGGGATTACAAATGTTATTTGCATTTACGTAAGTAGGCCGTTGCAACTTTTACGACTTTTATCGCAGTCACGAGACTTGTTGCAAATAATGTTGACTGGAACCAGTTGGTCGGACCAGATGAGTTCACCATCAGATGGCGAAACAAAAATTTAACAACACATTATATATTCTTTAATATATTTAATACTTACTAGTAAACGGATTAGGCTTTGCTCATATGTAAATATTATTTTTCATAAGCTTTAGTATGAAAAAGGATTTTCTATCATCATGTATCGTTACAAAGTAAAAATGTTACCTAAATTAATAAAAATTGTCATACTATATAGCTTAAACTATTGACATTTCGATATCTGTTTTTATACATAGAAAAAGTACAAAATAAATCGATACCTAAAGACGTCCTTAATGAACATGCTCGGTTTCCTTCCCTCTTAAATTCCTTTGAGCATGGCATTTCTACCGAACTTTTGCTGGTTAGTGCAATCTAGTAGAAAATACATATTTCCTTTAAGTTCATCAGGTTCAATGTACCAAATGGACCCTTATTTTTTTTTCAGCTTCACCCGGTATCCCGAGAATAGCAGGGTAAGCAGAGGGAACCTACCTACTTACGTCACCAGAGCGAAGAAATGAGAATATTAAATATTCTATTTCCTCGAGTGAGAATCGAATCTACAATCAGTCATAATTACAGTCGCACGTTATTGCTCCTGTGTCATGATTGGCCTCAATCTTCTTTATAGAATTATAAATATACGTCCTGACTTCCGAGTGTACCTGTATTCTAATATTTATTCAGATGGATTTCATTAGTATTGTGAACCAAGTCATTTATTCTACTTAGAAGGCAATATTAGCATATTTAATTTGTATGGTAATATTCCAAATAACGAAAATTAATTTCTTGCGAGCGTTGCGGGATTTCCGCAGATTGAGAGACGCGGTCATTCGTAGTGATTGGATTAGAACATCTGATTGGATAGAGTCAACTGTCGCTTATAATCCACACAAATAACATATATAAGCCAAATATTTTTAAGAATTAAAAATTATTATAAAACGATATTTCTACTTATTTTTCTTTTTTGTTTTGACATAAACATTTTTATTGTTTTATTTTATAGCACCTTCATAATTTGGCAATTTCGGTCATTGTTTTTGGCAGATTGGCGTACTTTATATATAAATAGTTAGTTCACTTTTATAGCATATGTTAGCATACATTCTAGCGCAACTTTTTCATTTACTACCACAACTTTAAAAATATTCTCTATTTCTCATTTTACCGATTTCATTTTTGTCCAATCTCGAGTTGATATGAAGTGTGGAGCTCTTGATTGTTCTGAACTTCAAATGGACTCTACATTAGAAAAGCTATATATCAAAGAACTTCAATAATACGGATATAGAAGTTTAAAATCGATTACTATAGCAGCTGAGGTCTGTCGTGGCGCAGAGGCAGAAGATGTGACTATAAGACGCGACTGATTGTGAGTTCAATCTCTACTCGAGGATGTTTAATGATAATTACATTTTATGTATTAATTTATATTTAACAATTTTGGTAAATCGTCAATACAAGTAGGTATACGACCAGGACGTATGTGCTGTTCAAAATTCATGCCACTTAGTTTGTGCTAAAGCTTAGGCTTTTAAATATGACTATGATTGTGCATATAGTATGGGCAGGTAGAGATAACTTAGGTACTGGTAAGAGACTCTCTTGGCCACTTTTCGTTCAATTTTCGATATATTGCTTGTCGAGAGGCCAGACTCAGAGCTGCGATTTGGTTTGAGCCAGAGCAAAGAAATGAGAATAATTCATTCCTACGAGTGGAAATCGAACCTACAACTGTCGTGTTTAGAGTGTGCCGCGCGCCATGCCGCTATATGATAATGTATTTTTTATCAAATTGTAAATTACAATTTGATAAAATTATCATTTCTTTTCGATAACGTTTTTCTTTGAAATTAAATTCGTTATATGTAGTCATAACGTAGTAATATTAAAATATAGTCAGATATAAATGACATGTTTAGAATTATTTTTATTAAAATAAGTATTTCGTGGGAACTGTCAAATTCCTATTTAAATTCTCTTTTCATAACAAAAACGTCATCCCAACATTGTTTTTCTACGTGGAGAAGGACACATAGTTGAAAATTTAATTTTACGAGTAAATTCGCTTTGTGTTCAGCGTGAGCTTCGTTTGTTATGATCTATTTTTACTTTGTTATGTTTTGATGAGATATTGCAAAAAGATGCATATTATTTATATAATTTGTATATTATTTATTTGTTACTGAAATATCATGACACGTGCCAGCGTGTCTAGCCAAGTTAAAAAGAAATGAACGAACAAAGCTTTTTAGCCCTTCATAACTAATAAACCAATTTGTTTACAAGTAAGAAATTCAGCAAATTTGTTAAAACCTCTTAACTTGTAATGTATATAAATTATTGATACATAAACTTTTCAAAACTGGTATTTTTATGACTCACTCTGATCTAGAAACTTATATTTGGTGCTTCCTTCCACTGGCAATTTAAATATCAACCTAATTGTCCATGAAGGGGTGGATACAAACTTGCAAATATAGTAAAGCCTGTACGTAAAAAATGTCCAGTAACATTTCAATCTCAAGTGAACCCAGACGTTGGCACACAAATCTCCAATTATCTTATTAGTGTTGGTGAAGTCGAGAATGACGCATTATTCAACTTGGCTCACATTTCAGACTTATGTTTTGGATGAGATTTAAATTACAAATTTGCTTGACTTGTACATCACATTTTATTATTTTATTTGCTACTTGTTGAAACTAGGAAAACCTAAAAGATAGCAATTTTGGAACGTCGCCAGTAGATTGTGTCAGGTGTTGCTTACCAATACAGGCTGTTATGTGGCTTTGCTCACTTACGCCCAACTGTTGCTAAAATTATATTAGCGTTTGTACTAAATAAGATTTAATCTAAAGCAATCATGACGTAATCTATAGTAAACATTAAAACATATTACTATAATTATCAATATTATGTATAAAATTGGACGTCGTGGCGCAGAGGCCGGCAACGCACCTGTAGCTCCTCTGCGGTTGCACGGGGTCGTGGGCGGCGGTGATCACTTACCATCAGGTGACCCGAACGCTCGTTTGCCTTGTCCTTATACCATAAAAAAAAAGAGGCAGAAGCGTGCAACGCGATGGTTGTGGGTATAATTCCCACTTAAAGAAATTAAATATTTGTTTCCATTATATCCTCCTTTTGGATCAAGGGATAGGGCAGCGTTGAGTTCCGCCACTGAACACTCAATACGTCGAAACTTTGGCGGAAACTCGAGAACAGAAGTGCCTTCATTGAGACCGGAGTGTCTTAATATCAGAGGGAAGCTTTTAGGTTCCCTCTGCCTACTCTGCTATGTGCGGAATACAGCATGAACCTAAAAAAAAGTATATAACGCTACCGTTATTGACTGACAAGTGACAGGTGTTTGTTTGCGTAGAATCTTTAAGTTTAGTTAAGTAGTGTAAATTACTCTGCAATTGGCAGTTGTATGCATAAAAAAATAAAGTTCATACAAAATTTCTTTTTAAATGGCGTGTTAAGCTGTGTATCCTACAAAACTTCAAAAAATATATCATGCGTTCCAGTCCGTCGCTTTACATTTGATAGTTTTGTAGATAAAATTAAATTTTAAATTCTATTAAGCTCAATTCCAAGCTGTCAGTTTATATAAAACATGCCTTATATTCAAATGTCATTGCGGCGTAGTGGTATACAATCTGATTCTAAGCGTGATGTTTGTGGATTCAACTCCCACTAGAATGGAGTGATTATATTGAAATTATTTTCATTTTCGCACTTTAGCTTACTAAAGAGATATCCATCTTTTCTATCTCATCTTTTCTACACACATCTCAACCATCATGCTTAGTTTTACGCTTTTAACGGCTAGAAAACGTCAGGTCTACGAAATATACCTATTTATTCTCTTAATGAAATATAAATTATCTATTTATTCTCTTGTACAAAATTTCCATAATGCAATAAGCTTCTTATTTTCAATACATAGTTACTTTAAAGCAAAGGTATATATTTTAAATTAAAAATATCTTCACGAATGTTTTGTCCTCAGTTTATAAGCCCTTTGCTTCTTTTATAAAGGAAATTGGAGAATAGAAGATACCATTCATCTGCAAATACTTTACCAAGAAAAATGATAGAACACAAAAGGTTTATATTTTATACTTTGAATGATAGCAACTCGAGTAAAACTAAACTGAAAATGCTAATTTTGAAAAAGTTTTTATAATAGATTATCTTCAATCTATTCCCCTATAAAGAGCTATTAAGCATTCGTAATTACATTCGAAATATTACGACCAAAATTAAATATATATTTTTAAATAACGCATGAATCTGTAACGCGACGGTTGTGGGTTCGATGTTGCCTCGGGGGGATTCGTTTTATATATTAATATTATAATTTCTTCGCCTTATCTAAGCAACCAAGGCCAAAACCCAGCATTGGTTTCCGCCTCTCAACGCGCAATGTCTCGAAAAATTCGGTAGAAAGTGGAAAACACAATGTCTTAACTCTAGATTCTCTCTGCCTAACCTCCTAATTATGCGCGGGACCCAGCGTGAAGCTGATTTAATAATAGCGAAATTTAATATTATTTTTATAAAAAAATACATTTGCTCACAATGCTCTCGTCTTTTTATCTCTCGTATTTGTCTTCTATAAGGCTGTTAAATATCAATTAATATAAATCGCCGTGGCACAACCAGGCTACTACGCCTGCAGTACTGACTTAGAGTTAAACAAATAACTTGGTGACACATTTAACTGTAAACGCAATAGCTACGAATTCGTTTTTCAGTTAAAAGAATAAATTATTTTCATTTTCTCAGTCTAGTAAAATAAAACTCGGCGTTGAGCCCCACCACACATGTTAAGTGGTGAGGCTCAATTCCAAGTTTTATTTTAATAGATGCATGTTCACAATGATATAAAAAAATAATAGGTGGATAGTCCAGAACCAAGTGACCAGCTACTACCAGAATCGATAGTGTACTTGTACTCATGGCATTACTGAGTGAAATACTTATATTTAACGTGGGCGTGGGCGTGTAGCTAGAACCCGATAAACCTTAATAGTAATATTTATCCGAACTGCTTTTTATTCGTGTCATATTGGAAAATAAACCAAAACGTAATCAAAACTGAATTGACCTATTTCGTGGGAAGCCGTACTCGAGTGGATTAGACGATAATTCCCTTACGCGGTGCCATGATCAGAATTTCGCTTTGCTATGCGATGGCTTAGTTTTTTAATTAAAATTCTATTTACGTAATGTACTGTACGCCTCGAGAAGTTTTGCTGAGATGGATTTTAGTAGTCAATTCTTATTTACTACTTGTGATGTGTGATCTTAAGTTGCGATGTGATGTGTGTTGTAAATATTGCGTTGAAAATTAATGTATCTCGTTCGTTCAAAATATAAAAAAAAACTAGAACTTTAATAATTAAGAAAAAAAAATGCTTCAAGAAATATTTACGAAATATTGTTTTTTTTAACGTAAAAAAATATTAATTTTTTAACAGTTTTACGTGTGATGGATGAGAAATGCCGGACGAACGTCAATCAAATGTATAACTAAATTTCATTGCAATCAGTGGAGCAGATTGAAATTTCAGATGACGCTCTATCCTGCATTTATTTAATAATTTTAGCGCTAATTAGCAGCATTAGCAACCGCTAATTTAAAGACAATTTTTAATTGGATATTAGCTCTCGAGCTAATAAAATACTCGTATTTTATGTGCATTATTTTAATAATTTGTTTTTTTTTGTCAAGGCATAAATAAGACTGCGATAGATGTGAATTTGAATCAAATTTTGCCACTCTACACGTCACATCTTGAAAATCATGCAACAAAATGAGGTTCTAAATGTATTAATACTGCCTACCCTATATTATACGTAGACAACCGGACAAGCGCGGGTTGGGCTCACCCACCGAAGGTTCCGTACAAAAATTGGAGGTCTCGACCTTTTTCTGAAATTCAAGCTCAGCTTAACCAGAACCCTTTCATTTGTTACCTCACTTGAATCACAATTATTTTTTTAGATTTAACTACCTATATACTGTACACCCTATAAATGCAAGCTGGAAAATTTCATAATTCTAGGTCAACCAAAATAATAAACCATATATTTTTAAATAAATGTAAAAATATGATTTTCCGATGACGATATCTCCAAGCCTTCCTGCAGCTCTTGACCGACATACGGACAACATAGTGATCTTATAAGGGTTCATTAATTCTTTAAAAGGTACGGATCCCTAAAAAGCGTAAAGCTACAACCTTAATAAAGACCAGAGTTGTAGAGTAAGTACTGCCTGTGTACAGGTAGTTTTATCGATCAAAATATTTATTCTATGCAGATGTTAACCAGCTAAGATACTTGAACTTTATGAGTAAGCGAGCATATGCTAATTAACGAGCAATTTGCTTCAATTTATGTTTGTATTTTGTTAGTAAATAACTATTATTTGTAAAATTGTACTCCTTGTGGTGCATCTAGGTCGTGCTTTGAATTGTAGGTACAATCTCATTCAAATTCAACTATTCACCCTCCCAACTATTAGGATTCTATTTTGAAAGGGTCCAAACCCTTATTATAAGGACCTTGCCTTTTTATCATATTTTAAATTGATTTTATACAAATATGTGTTCATAGCTGTATTATTAAACTACATAATGTTAGAATTTTTTACTACCTGCCTTTAGACGTCGGTTAAGGGTTCAATTCTCACTCGGGGGAATGAAATATTTAATATTATCTTTTTCTCAATCTAGTTAAGAGGCAAAGCGCAGCGTTGAATTCCGCCAATACGCAATGCCTCGAGAATTCAGCGAAAAGTGGGAATGCAGAATAACATTAGGTTCCCAATTCCCCACATCTACTCTGCTATGTGCGGGGTACAGCGTGAAGATGAAAAAATAAGTACATACCTTAATTATATTTATAATTAGATGTGGCCATCATGGAACAATTTGTAAGCTTACGGGGTACTAAATTATTTTAATTTGTATGATCTGGTAGATAAAATGTTTCGTTAAGGCGTTAAGTTTTGCCACTTAATACGTTATAATTTTACTTCAGGCGGAAATTGAAACAGGGTGTCTGCTCTAGTTCTTTCTGCTTACCTTTATAAGCGAAATCCTACTAAATAGGGAAAATATCCTATTAATTTTTAATTTACATTAAATTCAAATTACGTTATTATAATGGATTAAAGTTACCGCAACAAATAGGTGACGTAATAGAAATGGAAGAGTGGAATACTATACAAAGGTCAGGGCTTCTTCGATACAACTACTGCAAGTCTACTTAGGTTCTAGAAATCCTTGAAAGATGTTATTGGAAAATTATAACAAAAATCAGTAAAGGTGTTCTTTGTTTTGCAAAATATGATATATATTTGCTGGAAAAGAAGAAATACTTCTGTTATAGATATGTTAAATGGCAGAAATAAATTCACAGCTATCAGAGTAGTCAGAGACCTTGTGTAAAAAACACTCCGCTTTACACCTTATTTACGCAATATATACTGTGTTGAGTGACAGAACTCAACTTGTTGCAAGAGGAAAGAAATGGAAACATTTTTTTTAGCACATGTAGGAATGAAACCAAAAACCATTACGTTTACAGTCAGATGTTGGGCCACGATGTCCTCTATCATAGATTCTTAGAGGTAACCTGGGAACATAGTGCTAAGATAATTTTTTCCCTTTAAGACACTTCTGTTCCACACTTTCCGCCGATTTCTAGAGGTATTGCGTCTTAGGTGGCGGAACTCAACGTCGCGCTGCGCCTTTACACCAGAGTGAAGAAATGAAAATATTAAATATTTAATTTCCCTAAGTAGGAATTGAACCTTCAAATAGTCACGTTTACAGTTACACGCTGTGCCCGTATGCCACGACTGGCCTCAACATTATAGATATCTAGTACAAAATTCTCAAATAACCAACATAGCTGCACTGTACACACACTGCATTTACATACCTAGCGACGTGGCAGCTGCATCTCGATAGCATTCAGACGTATGATTTCAATTGATGGAATAAAATATTAAAAAGTAGCGTAAGGTCATCTTAGTAGTTCGTATTACAATTGGCCTTAGCTTAGCGGTCCCTCGCGACGAAGCCTTATGTTGCCGTCACGATACAATTCTGTGGTAATCTTACTTACGAGTTAGAGTTATTTTCTTTTATCAATTCTTACTCGTATATAAATAATAATTGATGTGGGTAACCTTAAAGAAGTTATAAGTGGAAGAAATTACGTGTGTACTTGTTCGAATCATTTTCTGTCTACGGAAGACACGTGGTTAAAATTAAATTAACAAATCAGCTTCACGCTGTGTTCCGCACACAGCAGGATACGCAGACGATGCCTAGTGCTAAAGCACTCCGTGCCCCACTTTTCTAAGAATTAAGGAGGCATTGTGGAATTCAACGCCGTGCTTTGTCTCGATACCAGAGCGAAGAAATAAGAACTTAAATTTAAATAAATACTTCATTTTCTCGAGCAGGAATTGAACCCACAACCAGTCGTGCTTAAAATCACACTCTTGTGTCGCTGCGCTACGACTGGTCTCAAATGAGACATGGAAAATTGTAATATAATAGCTATAATATGGCACAGCATACAACATTTTACAAATAAATCAGCTTCAGGCTGTATCCCACACATAGCAGGGTAGGCAGAGGAAACCTTGTGTTGAGACACTCCGTTTCCCACTTTCTGCCTATTTCTGGAGGCGTTGCGTGTTGAGTGGCAGAATTCACTGCCGCGCTTTGCCTCGACACCAGAGCGAAGAAATGGAAATATATATGTAAATAAATATTTCACTTTCTCGAGTGGGGATCGAACCCACAACCGTCACGTTACAGTCACACCCTTGAGACGCTGCGTCACGACGGCTTCAACAATATGTGAATATATCAAAAAAGTCTTAAATAATACAAATTATGCGACAACATGCTTGTTATGTTATCTTATAGTTTCGGGTGTTACCGCGTTTGATTGTGAAATTTCAATATTTGTACTATATAGGCGTTTCTAGTGCAAATATACACTTGAACTGTTGCCAAATACAAAAGGCACCATACAGTAAGCACTATTTCTTAGTAAATTCAAATCGAAGTTGTAGAATTTAACTTCTATCAACAACTATTCATTTTACGGAATAGTGATGCGACAAGAGGTTTTTTTTTCTTTACTTTTACTCGAACCAGATTTGAACCAACAACTATTAAATTATGTACGATGACATTCGTTATATTTATTAGGTCTTTCTGTATATTCTAGGTCTTTTATACTATAATACATTAAGTCGTTTACCATTTTATTGTTTTCGTCATCTGTTATATCTGAAAAGTTACAAATATTATTTTACTTACATTTTATCACCAAATTGATTCTAAGTAAAAATCCGACTTTATTTTATTAAAAAGGAAACATAAAATTTAATATATGATTTCCAAGAAACGTTCTACTCTTTTCTCAAATATATTGGTGAGCGGAAGAAAAGCCATGTGACATGGACGACCTGGATACTATATTTTTATTATATTGTTTTGTGTAAGTGATTCTTAACGTTCCAATTATTAACCATTAAGTAGGATAGGCAAACAGTACCTAATATCAAGACATTCTACTCTCTCCATCGAAATTTAGGGTAAAAATTAATTTAGCCGCGTGGCCCAACCAAACTTATAATAAAAATAAAAAATCAGCTTCACGCTGTATCCCGCAGCAGAGTAGGCAGGGGGAACCTAGTGTTAAGACATCCATAGCTATAATGGTCGCGTCTATAAGAAAGTGGTATTCTACTACACTAGGATGGTTTTCTCTCCATTTTAGTGATGTATTGATTCTAAATTCAAATCTAGCTAAAATTTATCATGGAAGTTATTTTAATATCGGAAAACAGTTTTGTGCTTACATTTACACCACCCGCTAATGAGTCAATGTAATAATATTCCTGGTGTGGATTTATTTAAAAAAAATATATTTTATTGATGCTATGTTAATACGATTAAAAAAATTTGATCGTTTTTCAAATAAAACCGAATAATAAAACAAGATATAAGTTAATAATTTGGAATGACTGACGGTGCCCCAGTAATTTAATTGCAGACTGATTGCCCAAAATCCACAAGTGTTGGAGATTGAAAAGTCCCTATAGCCAAGAGGCTGTTATGGTGATGGTAAATGTGTAAATCTTTTAAAATCTTCCATATTTTCATAATGCATTTAAAAATACAAGGTGATTCTAAAACTTCTAGTCATTTTGTAAATGACTGTAGAAATTTTAGAAGAGTTCACTAAGCTTATGAAAGTAATCAATCTTCGGATGGATTACTTCGGTAATTGAATAAAAGTTAGATTAGCCGTTGAATTTTGCTTTTCTTCTTCTTTAGGATCATAAGATTTTTGCATTTATTTAATACAAGTGACCTTTTTTTTGCTATATAAATTGTTTTTGCTTTGCTATGTAATAAATAAGTGTAGTTCAAACGACCTGCTTGAACTATATTTATTTAAATTAAGGAAAACTCCTCTATCATTAAAAATGTTAAGTGCCTGAAGAAAAAAATATTTTGCTTATACCTATGCACTTTGAAACTAGCTTGTTAGACATAAACTCATTGAATGACATTCAA
>DWGR01003548.1:0-12040 GCA_018247715.1 Heliconius burneyi | reverse complement strand
GAAACAACTCGGAAAAACTTCAGTTTATTCACCTTTTTCAAAAGTGGTGTTAATTTTTATTTTTTTCCAAATGAATTCTGGCTTAATTCGCAAAATGTTTTCTGATAGAGCTGTTTTTTATTGTTTTTAGTTATAAATAAACTTGAAGCCGTAGTGGCGCATCAACACAATGGTGTGACTGTAACGCGACGGTTGTGTGTTCGATCCCCACTCCAGGAAGTGAAATATTTATTTACGTTTATATTTTTATATCTTCGCTCTGGTCACGAGGCAAAGATCGGTGTTGAGTTCCGCCACGCAATGCCTCCAGAAATCGACGAAGTGTGAGGAACGGAGTATTTTAACACAAGGTTCCCTCCGCCTAGCCTGCTGAGCGATATATGCGGTTGTATAAGTAATAACAATACTTAAAATAAACGTATCCACTTTCTATTCTATCTCTTAAGTGCATATTGTGCATGGAGCTTTTATTGATTTCACCTTACACGAAAAGTTTCTGAGAATTATATTTGGTTTAGAATAAACATTTAAAATATATTTTTAATTAATATTTTTTGGCTTTTAATTAATTTAAATAACAAGACATACTCGTATAGTTATTATATTACAAATTAAATAATACAATCCATAACATTGCATTAAAAATATTTTTAAAGAATATTTAAATTGCTCTGATACATACACATACGTAAGCTTTAATGAAATTTATAATTGGTAATATGAGGCAACTATGACTCAGTTAGTTTTTAATGATTTTTAGCTTCACGCTGAATCCCGCAAATAGCGGGATTGGATGAGTGAAAATGAAAATCTAGTGTTAAGACACTCCGTTCTCATGAAGACCGTTCCGTTTTCCATTTTCCACTGAACTCTGAAAGCATTGCGAGTGAAGTGGCGTAAATCAACGCCGCGATTTGCTTCGTACCAGAGCGAAGAAAAAATATTAAATATTCTCTATTCTCGAGACAAAATCGAACCCACAACCTGTCTCACTTATAGTTCCACGCTTCTGCCCCTGCACCACGACAGGCTTCACGCTGTAGATATTATATAAAAAGCGTAAAATTACTTAAGTTGCATCTTTCATGTGAAGAGCCATTTGTTCAGTCCTTATAGGAAACCATTACTCACACAAAAATGGTAAAGCTTTTTCTTAGAATATTACCTGAGTATACATATTATATTATTGGATGTCGGAAGTCGGTAAGTTGCATTGATTTCAGAGGGTGCCATATATGGCTTCCATAAGGACTGGGGCAAGATTAAGAATATTTCTAAAAGAAATATTAATAAAAATATAATTATTATTAATAAAAATATAATTATTATTAATAAAAATATAATTATTAATTATTATTTATTTGTTTGTAAAAATGAGTTGCTAAACAATCTTTTTTAGTGTTAACGAAAGTATTTTTTTAAGAATACAGTGAAAAAGAGTAGATTAGAAGTGTTGTAGTGTCCCTCAAAATATCCTTTTTATATAATATAGCTCTTCTTTTAATTGGTAGTACAACCTTAAATATTGGTACACGTATTAACGAGAAAATTCAGTTTTCGGTGAAATTTTGGTACTACTTAAGGCATATTAAAAGGGTTTATTGTATTACTTTATCCTCTATCGCTCGCGGTAATCCCCACGGAAATCCCTCCATAAGGCAACTTATAACACATACACTCAAGTGTATAACAAATTTTATATACATAAAGTAAATTTTGGACATTCAGAAGATAAAAAAAATAAGTTTTGCGGCTTATGTTATTATTACATTTCATCCTACAATCTCTAAATTAACATTATTTTAATTTTAACTTAGTATTGTAAATACAAATAATACATAGAATAGCAAGTAGTTCCGTCTTCACTGTATTAGTACGTGGGATCTGCGCCGAGGGCCCCGGACCTTACAGGACCTTGAACGTCACGGGGCCCTGGACGCAGCAATAAGCAATTATTATTTTCTACAAATCTATTGTATTTTGTCCCATGCGTCATATTAGGCCCTGAATTGTGTACGAAATTTCCTCGACATATCGGATATATGCCTCAAGACATTGGTAGCAATACTAATGTATAGTAAAAAAATATCTTTATAAGACCAATATTTAGAGATAACCATTTAATATTTATCACAGCGTTAAGTTACGTCACTCAATACGCAATATTTCGAGTCTGACGAAAAGCGGAAATGAAAATATTGGACGGGGACTAAATAATTAATTTATGTATGTAAATAATTCATTGTCTTTCTAAATTCTATCTGGAATAGTCCTTACATATCAGCATTGGATCATCTGATCACTTCGAGCCAGCTTTCAATGAGGCTTCTATACTGAATTGCTGATTGTCATTTGCAATTGAAGATATGAGTCGTCTACTTTATTTTTAACAAGTAGTCATAAATATATCAATAAGTGCAGTGGCACAGGCGTACGACTTTAAACGTGGCAGTTGTGGATTCGATTTCCACTCGAGGGAATGCTATTTTCGATATCATCATCAGATCGATTTTCACCACTCAACACACAATGCAGTAAGAAGTCGAGGGAAAGTGTAAAACGAAAGTGTCTTAATGAGAACGGAGTGTCTTAACACTAAGAAAAAAGTAACTCTCGAAAAGAGATCCAGGCATTTTTAACCTCATATACCATAATTTCGATTCCACTCTTCTTTATAAGTTATAAATAACTAAAATATAATTTACTATCAATAACTTCTGTAACTTAAAGTAGTCAACCAATAGACGTTAGAAAGCACGCAGATTGCGTGTGCTATCTTTTTCCGTCCATTCTGAGTCCATACATACAGACGCCTATACTTATTATGTAGTAATTAATTTTCCTTATTGATGCTAGTTTGTTATGGAAGCTCTTATGTTTTCTTTTGCAGAAGTGGATATACTGGTATTTATTGGTTTTATATTTTTTTGTTTTAAGTAAATCTTTATATAATTGATTCAGTCTTGGCTTAGTGATAAAATCTAATTGTAATAGCATCAGTTGAGAGTTCTAATCTTACTTGAAATAATAATTTCATTTTCTTGCTGGTAATTTGGAGAAAGTGCCGAGTTTAGTTCCACCATTCAATTTGTGACATCTAGAAAAGCGACCGGAAAGCGCAAAACGGAGTGTCTTGCACAAGGTCCTACCTAACCAGCAACATGTTGAATAAATCATAAACCCAAAAAAAATCTAATATATTTTGTAATACTGTTGAGAATTCTACATATTTAGTATATTTATACCTTTATACGAAAATTATTCTCCTTTGTTACATATAACATTATTAATAATACAAAGAATATATTTCCTTCACATTATAAATTTATAGTAAACCGGAAAATTTTCAGCTACCTCACATAACGTGTTAAGTAAACATAATATTTAAGCATTCGCTACTTAATTAGTAAAAAAACACTTATATTTATATAAATAGAATTCAAATTCGTATAAAAACATTTTGACCTCTGTAAAACAAGTAGGTTTCTGTGTTAGTAAGTACATTTCTTCACATGCAAAGGGTTGGTGGAGTTGGTCCCTTTGAAGGCAGGTGTGTGTCGGCTCCCGGGGCTGGATATTAGATTTTTGATAGGGATAGTCCCAGGTTTAATCGTTTACTTTGTGAATATGGGATTGTTTATTTACTACGTAGAGCTAAGTTTGAGTTTAAATTTTTAATTACAAGGGGTTTTAAGCAAACTTTTGGTTCAAGAAGGTACTATGTTTTATTAACTTATAATAAGCTACATGTTGTATCCCGCATGTAGCAGGCATAAATATAGCAATTTCTCGAGTGGGAATCGAACCCACAACTGCGTTTGTACTCCCACCTATCATATTAATTTACAAAAAAAAATGAAGGCCAGTCGTGGCGCAGGAGCACAAAGTGTGGCTGTGAAACCGACTGGTTGTGGGTTCGATTCCCACTCGAGGAGATGAAATATTCATTTTAATTGATATGTTCATTTCTTCGCTCTGGCATCGAGGCAAAGCGCGGCGTTGAGTTCTGCCACTCAACCCGCAATGCCTCCAGAATACGGCAGAAAGTAAGGAACGGAGTGTCTTAAGACTAGGCTCCCTCTGCCTACCCTGCTGTGTGCGGGATACAGCGCGAAGCTGATATTAATTTATAATTATTATAATAATGTAATATGCCGATACTCGTATGGTCGAAATTAAATCAAAAATATACCTTGTAGACATAAATTTTGAATTTTGTCTATTGCATCAATGTCCTGAAAGGAGCAAAAAGTAGAAGACAGCCTTTATATTTTTCGTCTAAAATATTACTACTACTTTTTTTATTATTATTTTTTTCATAAAAATGTTATACCAGCAAAAAATAACAATTAATATTTTAAAATAATTTACATTAATAATTATAATTAATTGTAAAATACTGTGCCTCTAACAATGCCATATATATGAATAAAATATAACATACCTATTTAATACAGCCAGAGACGAACAAAGGTTGTATTTCAATTAATAATTAAACAAACACTTGTTAGAAATGTAGTTTACATTGTAGAGAGCATTCATAATTAATTATAAATTACGGTGATTCACATTTATTAATAATAATTATGTTTTTAATTAAATTTTAGTTTGATTGTTAATAATGTTTTTTTAATAATATTAACTAATAATATGAATTTATGACGATTTTAATAATAAAATTTCTGATTAACTATTATTCTGCACAACAAACACGGTCAGGCGGTAAACCTATTTACACCTAGCCTTAGTGAACTACTGAAGTATGAAAATAAGTGGTATCTATTTCTTAGTAAATAAATATAAGAAATATAGATTTTCAAGGTAACTTTCATAGTACTCTTACAGTGTGTGCTTCTTCTATGAGCAGGCGTGAAGTAATAAGCAGAATACTTTGGGGTACGTCTTAAATGTATTTAAATTTCGTGTTAAATCATATACTTTTCTGTTATATTAACTAACAAAGGCGGCTTCGCCCGCTTAAATTTATTTTTATATTATGGCAAAAAGATAATATTTTTGAGTGAAAGGTATCCTTCCTAATATCTTTAAGAATATGTGTGCAAAGTTTCATGATAATCGGTTAAGTAATTTTGGAGTGAAGCGTAACAAACTTACATTCACATTTATAATATTAGTATGATGTCACGCATCATGGAAAAAGTGTCGAGGCACACCGTTCTCCATTTTCTGCCCAAAACTGAGACTGCTAGACTAGAGCAAGGAAATAAAAATATTCCTTTCCCTCGGCTGTAATCGAATCCTTAATCAAAGCGTTGTCAATCAGACTTAGTTCCACTGCGCCACAATGGCCAGTAATCTATATACGAGACTATATCTATATCTCGTATATAAAAGGACATGTGCTGACTGTGGTAAGACGCACGCTCAGCCGTAATAACTGATGGTCGAAACGTGAAATTTAGACATATTTATTTTCGTAATCTGGACATCCACTAAGACTAACTTTTAAAAAATTTTAACCCTAAAGAGATGAAATAGGGGTAGAAAGTTTGGATGGAAAAATATTTAACTCGGCACCGATTCTTATAAAATTTGAAATTCAGACTCTTAAAAATATTTCATTGAACACGTGTTTCACGGTTTCACCCCTAAGGGTCCAAATAAGCAGGTAAAGCTGCGTGCGTCCGCTAGTAATAAATAATTGTCAATAATAATATTTAAGTGAACATTATGAAACTTAATTGCTAATATGATAGTTAAATAATTAGACAAGTAATTTCTTTACGATGTTAATGTAGCGTCACAAATTATTATAAAACACGACATTACGGAAGACAAGATTACGGAAATGGTCGTTCAACTTTTCCTTTAGTTATTTTAGTTTAAAAAATTTGCGTCACGCTCTATCCCCCATGTAGGAGGGTAGGCAGAGGGAACATAGTGTTAGTATTGACACTGGAGTGTATGTTCCCCACTTTCCGCCGGATGCTGAAGACAATGCGTGTTAAGTGGTGGAACTTAACCTGTGCTGGGCTTTTCAGGCGTTCTCATGAGTGGGGATCAAACCCACAATCTTCGCGTTACAGTTACACCCTTGTGCCCCTGCGACACAACAGCTATTTTATGAAATGATTATAACAATCAATAATATAATAAAAATGCAAACTTAGACAGTGGGTATATTTAAATTATGTTATCATTTCCTTGTTATGGTAAGACAAAACGGCGTTTAGTTTCGTGACTTGGCATGACATGTTTTTAAGATTAATTTCTCTCCTGAATTTTTTGTACTATAAGTTGTTTTCTCTTTGCTACAACTATAATTTATTTCTTTTGTGAAATTACGTTGGAGGTTTTTTAACCGACTTCTATAAAAGGAGGAGGTTATCAATTCGTTTGAAAGCTGGTGCTTCCCGGGTTCTATTTTATTTTGATCTAGTTCTGACAATTTCAGTTATCAATGAGAAAATCACATAAGTTTTAAATATAAGTTATTGACAAAAAATGTGGTGTTGAAACTTTTTTATGGTGTAAACAAATATATTGTTTACACCATAATTAACAAAATCTACCCTTTTTCTCTCTAACCAATAAATATTTTCTATTTTTAAAGTGATACCATGATTCGGTGCTTAGGCATGTTATTGTCCCTTTTAATTATTACTATTTTAGATATTATCTACATTGAAACTTATCCTAAATTAAATACAATTTTACTCTGTATCCTAATATTTAAGAGCTCAATAGGTTATATTAGTAATGATAATGCCTTCGATGCATACATACGCGATGAATCCGTTTAAATTTTACGAGTGCAATCTGCCAAATGCCAATAGCCGAGGGTTGGACCCTAAATGCGGAACGAAATTATCCTATTAGCTACAGGAACGGGGCTCGCGCGAAAATGTCGTGCTTCCTCGCTACACGGATGAGTCGTTCTATCTTTTATCTTTTTGTATTGATAAAAATTTAAAATATAAATCAGCTTCACGCTGTATCCCGCACATAGCAGGGTGGGCAGAGGGAACCTAGTGTTAAGACACTCCCACTTTTTGCCGAATTCTGTAAGCATAGCGTGTTGAGTGGCGGAATCCGATTCCGCGTTTTGCTTCGACACCAAAGCAAAAACGACATAACACAGTTTCACGCTTTATCCCTTGCAAGGTAGACAGAGAGAACGAAGCGCCAGACGCTACGGTCTCTACATACCTCTTTCGCCTAGTCCACTGTCATCAACCTCTTCATACATGCCTCGCGGGGGTTCTCATGCTTTTTACGTGACCTTCCTCCAGTATTTTTGATACTGTGTTTTCGAAGGTCAACCGAGGTCTCTCTCTTACCGCTAACTTTCCCAACATAGATTTTATTGCCATTCTTTCATCACTCATTCGTTCGACGTGCCCAGGCCAACTGAACACGTTCTTCTTCATTTTCATCGTGTCATCTTCGTTAGTACCTGTCATTCTGTGTATCCCTTCATTACTGGATTCGATCAGCTAAGCTGACTCCGTATATCCTACGAAGGGCTCGCGCACCAAGCGAAGAAATGAAAATATAAATATAAATGAATATTTCATTTCCTCGAGTGGGGATCGAACCCACATCCAGTCGCGTTTACAGTCACACTATATGTCCCTGCGCCACGACTGGCCTCTTGTTGTATTGTATGCATCAGATTTTATCTCTTCATTTGATGGTAAGCATTCGTTTATTCGTTTCCCCCATTTTAGATTCTGTAAGAGGCCATTATTTCGATAGCTGTATATACGGTTGATTGATTTTTTGTTACTTTTGTTATTATGTGGGTGCACATGCGTGTATTAATCATTACCTACACCTAATTTTTTAATAAGATTTAATCTACATAACCTTCAAATTTAATTTAAAAGAGATACTTAAAAAGTACTTTGACAAATACTTTTTAGAAAATTTCAAAGTCACGGGATTTGAACCTATGCCTCTTGAAAAGCGTCCAAGCACTCTGACCGAACACACTTATAAGAGAAAAATACTTTTACTGTAAGTAAATAACGCTATAATTGTTAAAAGTACTCCGACACAGTGTAATATAATTTATGAAAGAATATTTACAACGATACCAAATATGTAATTGATTCATATATAAACACTGTATTTTAAAATACATGTTATTATTGATCTTATGAAGTAAGGTCTTCCCAGTCCGCTCGACGGCCGCAGGCCGAGGTTCGAGTCTCGAGGGGGGCGCTCTTACAGTCGTCGACTTCCTCATAGGCACCCAATCAGTGCTTGCATTTCTTCAGGGACAAAGTACCCTCTTCCCTACCCAACCGGTGTCGCTGTAAAAGCCAATAGGGCTAACTGCATTAACCTTGTCTATTAAATATCAAACTATAGACCAATATGTAAATTGTCTATTTTTGGTAAGATTTTAGAATCTTTCATCTGTCAAGCACTTAACTGGCATATGAAATCTATATTTACTGAAGAGCAGCATGGTTTTATGAGCAGAAGGTCTACCATGTCAAATTTGGCTTTATTTGTAGATAATTTCTCAGAAGCCCTCGATAAGGGTAGCCAAGTAGACTGTATATACACAGACTTTGCCAAAGCGTTCGATGTTGTCAGTCATTCAATTCTTATAGATAAACTTAAAAATTATGGCATTTGTGGAAGACTACTGGACTGGTTTACATCATATTTGATCAAAAGAGAAATGAACGTAGTTATTGCAGGGTATCAATCCCACAGGTTTATTGCAACATCGGGAGTACCCCAGGGCTCTCATCTGGGACCAGTTTTATTTGGAATTTTTATTAATGACATAGCTAAAAGTTCTAAAAATTGCCGATTTAATTTGTATGCTGATGATCTCAAATTTTATAAAGAAATAAATGATATAAATGACTCATTATTAATGCTACATTTAGATGTTTGGTGAAAAAAAATCTATTAAAATTAAACGATCAGAAGTGTTTTGCTATTACATTTAGTAGAAAGGTCCATAACTTTAATTTTAACTATAACTTAAATGGAGAGACACTGAATAAGATAAATCAAATCAGAGACTTGGGCATCACAATAGATAATAAGTTAAGCTTTGTACCTCATATTGATAATTTGTGAAAAACAGCATTAAAGACAGTAGGATTTATTATTAGGAACAGTAAAGAATTTAAAAAATCGAAGACTAAACTAATATTATTTAATTCAATGGTGAGAAGTAAGCTAGAATATTGTGCCAGCCAGATACTGACAGGATAGAGAGAGTACAAAAGAAATTTGTAAAATATTTAAATTATAAAGATAATGGAAGAAACGGAAATAAAAAGTACAGGGATATTTTAAAATATTATAAAACGCTTTCCGTATCCAGGCGTAGAATCATGCTGGATATTTGTTTTTGCACAAACTTATAAATGGTGGAGTGGACTGCAATAAACTGCTTGAGAAAATAATGCTTCCTATACCGAGACAAAATGCAAGAGTACAAACAAAGAAAAAATACACTTTTCTGATAAGAAAAGTAAGATCTAACTTGGGTACAAATGCCCCTCTAAACCGAGCTTAACTTAACTATAACTCAATTTTTAACAAGGCAAATATTGATATTTTTAGAGACTCCGGTACATTACTTAAAATTAAAAAATATTTGTTACAAAGTGAATAGAGAACTGTTTGTCATTCATATTACTAATGTAATATTTATTTATATACTTTAAAATTTGGTAGTATGGTTATTGAATCATTTTTTATTGTTTTTTTTATTTAGGTGCAGTATATTAGGTTTTAGAATACCTGATTTTTTTTTATAATCATGTTGAGCTAGCCTGTAAGTGTGATGTACAATCTTAAACATTTTTAAACATTTGTACTTATTTTAGTGCTTGTAACTTTTGAATGTTACGTTGGCTTGCCTAATAAATAAATAAAAATTGTAAAACTATTTAAAAATAATAAAATATTTTATAAAAGATGCAATAACTCCAAAATTAGTAGGAAAGTCGGAACGGAAGTGTCTTAAAGAAAACGGAGTATTTTAACACTATATTTCTCTGTTCCCTCTGCCTACTCCGTGGGATACACTGCTATGTGCAAGATACACCAAGAACTTAAAGAAAAAAGATATTTTACAAAACCAAACCAAAAAGTAAAGGTATGACAAAAACACATATAACTACAAACCAACTGAGTACTGAAATGAACTCTAAACATAGTTTCCATTTAAACATAATAGTATTCCACTTGGAATTTGGCTCTCTAACTTACCTTGTCCACGAAACACCTGGCTAAACCCATTCTGTGCAACCGAAATTTCCTTCACCTAACAGTCATTGCGTCAAGAGAAATTCGAGACGTTTCAGAGAAATTCGTGGACAAACATACGAGTACACTTACCAAATTAAGCACACGTGCTCGGAAGCCTAACTAGATGATCATACACAAATATTATTCAATTCTAACAATATACATTATATATATCAAACTGATAACCTCCTTTTTTTGAAGTCCGTTAAAAATCAAGTTAAATATATAGAATACAATAGAATTCATTGCACACAGAAAGAAAGAAATACAAAAATATAGAAAACAGAGTAAACAATATATATATATATACGTTAATAAATATATGTTAAATAATAAATTCTGAAGTATGAACTAGTTCCAATATCATATTAAAACGCAACAAATATAAGCCAGAAACTATTATTAATAAATGTAGAAAATTTTGAA
Source organism: Heliconius burneyi (assembly GCA_018247715.1). Taxonomy (NCBI): domain Eukaryota; kingdom Metazoa; phylum Arthropoda; class Insecta; order Lepidoptera; family Nymphalidae; genus Heliconius; species Heliconius burneyi. Next base: position 1,366 of record DWGR01003548.1, on the reverse strand, counting down.
CTAGAGCCATATTGAATAGGCTATTTACCGCATATCCGGTAGAGAGTTTATGACCAGGACGGGGTAGGAAGGACTCGGAGATAGCGAGCGACGGAATTCCGCGTTGGGATGTAAAGGCGTGTGGTGCAAAGTAAGTGTGCCATGATATATACATTTTTTAATTTATGGTGAAATACATAAGTGATGATATTTCTATGCTTTTTACAATTTTTTTTAACAAGAGGTTATTGTTAAATTTAAATTATTTTAAAATTCACATTAGTCAAATTACGAAAGGTCCTTAATCCATCGTAACAAACCATTCAAATGTAGGTCTCAGTTTATGGCCTCCACTGCTGAACGTAGGCTTCCCTGATCGAGCACCAACTATCCCAGACTCAGGCTTCTCGCATCCAAATATACAACTGCATTATAATGGATTACATAAAAAATCAGGCTGTCATGGCGCAGGGGCAAAAAAAGCCCGACGACTTTTAGTTCATTCCCACTCAAGTGCAGTCAAGTCAGGAAAATAGGAAACGGAGTGTCTTAACACTAGGACCTCTGCCTACCTAACGGTGGGCACCTACCTATTTACTTCCGTAAATCTGTATCCCGAAACTAAAATAATAATTATAATAAAAATATAGATATTGTTAGCTTCAAAAGTTGTGAACAATGTATTAAATATCTATTGAATGATCATTACTTTTCCTTCACTTTTATCGATGTAAACAAAAAGTGACAAGTAGATTAAATTTCACATTTCTCTTATAACTTGCACTGTAAAATACAAAGGACGTCAGAATTTATAGAATTCTAACTAACCCGGCTGCCAGTCAGCTCCACTCCGGCCGGCCTAGCGTCGGCTCGCTATATTTAGTTTCGCTTTTGATTGACAAATTACGTAAGCCTGTTATTTTTAGCTGAGATTGCTGAAAAAATTTTTGTATTTGACTGACAATTCAGTTTGAAAATTTTATCTTAAGCGTTAGTACTGTGTTTGAATTATATCTAGTCAAGTTAAATATTAAATTATTATTAAAAAAAGAAAAAAATTCTTATACTATTTTAAGTACTATTCACATCATCAACCGCGCTATTAACATTATCATTTTACTGTATTCTATAATTCATCGATTCTATCAATACAAATAGTTCTAATAATATAATTCAATCTATTAAGAAAACTATGCAGTATTAGTTATAACCGCTTAGGAGAGAAAGAAAAAAATACCAATAATCGAAATAATGTATTTAACATTTTTCAAAATCCATAAAGTTTCACATTAACATTATTTATTTAGTTTATGATTACAAATATAAATGTTCTTAAATTAGTTACAATTTAACTAAAAAAACATAACTGTGAAGTTATGGAAAAACA
>DWGR01003547.1:0-12040 GCA_018247715.1 Heliconius burneyi | reverse complement strand
TCTCGGCTAACATCCAAGACCAGCCTCCATGGCTGATGATGTATGCCGATGATATAGCACTCATTGATGAGAACCGACTGACGCTGGAGCGTAAAGTGAACCTGTGGAAGGGTACGCTTGAGAACGGAGGTCTTAGACTAAATGTGTCGAATACCGAGTACATGGCCTGCGGGAGCCCGGACTCGGGTACTATCCATATCGGTCCTGAACCAGCCGTTAAGTCGGAAAAGTTCAGGTACCTTGGATCCATTAAGCACGAGTCTGGAGGCATCGATCACGATGTCTATAACTGTATAAGCGCTGCCTGGGCCAAATGGGGGGAGGTCACTGGTGTGGTCTGCGATCGCAGGATACCGCCCAAACTCAAAGGTCTGATATACAAGAGCATCGTCCGACCGGTTCTTTTATACGGCAGCGAATGTTGGCCAACACTATCTCGGCACACTCAGGAGCTTCGCGTCACGGAAATGAGGATGCTGAGGTGGATGTGCGGCGTAACGCGGTCTGACCGCATACGCAACACGTTCATTCGAGGTAGTCTTGGAGTCCGTGACGTAGCCGATAAGCTCCAAGAGCGTCGGCTGAGATGGTTTGGCCACGTTACGCGCCGGCCTAAGTACTACGTCGGATGCAAGTGCCTTGCTATGTCAGTCTCTGGAGTGAGACCTCTCGGACGCCCAAGAAAGCGCTGGTTGGATGTCGTGACGCAGGACGCGAGAGCCAATGGTTTAACCACCAAGGATGTTAAAGACCGTGCAAAGTGGAGTAGGCTGAGCAGGAAGGCAGACCCTGGCAATAGTCGAGATTAATGCCGGGATGAAGAAGTTAGTTTGCATTTTGTGTTTGCACCTAATTAAGTGAAATTTTATATTGGACAACCACTACGAATCGTTGACTACCACTACCACTACCATCACCGCCACTCATTTAAGAAGCATCCTTTTATGGTCTACTCATCACTTAAAATCATAAAATAAATTAATTTTTAACAAAAAGAATAACCGACTTCTAACGAACTACAAAGTAACAAAATAATTTTACAAAGATTTTATGATTTTGAAGTCGGTGTCAAGCTAAGGCTACAACAACCTTACTACATAGCCTTACCTAGACCTTACTATATATTACTAAGCTAAAACTACAACAACCTTACTACAATATCAAATTACTAAGCCTGTTTCTTTGTAAAATAAAATCTTTGTAAAATTATTTTGTTACTTTTTAGTACGTTGTTAGAAGGCGGTTTTTCTTTTTGTTAAAAATTAATTTATTAATGATATAATATTCAAATGATGTGTAGCTCTGTACTTAATAATACTTGCAAAAGGCACAAATGTAATTAATTGGCTTTATTTTTTTGAACAAGTTTGTTTGTAATAAATAATAATAAAATAATATATGCTGTTGTTTTTTTTGTAATAAATAAATATTAAATATTATACATCATTGCTTTAACCACCGCTCAACGCGTAATGCCTCTAGAATTGGGTGGAAAGTGGGAAACAGAATTCTTATTGTTTCCAGGTTCCCTCTGCCTACCCTACTGTGTGTGGGTTACAGCATGAAGTTAAAATAAACAATTAAAAACCACAAGTAAATAATTAAAAGTATCTTAAAAATTGACAAAAATTGTATTTTGGCATTTTTAATGTGTTAAAAAAATTATATGGAGTATTTTAATACCTTTAATTGCTCCAAATTCTTCTCCCCATCCCCTGCCCCGTTGTGTATAACCTGCTGAGGCTGATGCCTCGGAGTCCATGGTGCCAGGTAGAGGATGAAGGCCACCCGTCTGTCACCGAGCCTGTCGTCATGCACCAGGAGGTGGTCTCCCGGACCGTACAGAGAACATGATGCTGATACTGATGTTAATTCTAAATTTGTTACTTGTGATACCTGGAATGATCATAAGTTTGTTTGTTGGGTAAGCGGAGAGCTAAAAATGGAAAGAAGATTTGTGACTCTTTTAAATCTCAATATCCAGTATTATTGAGTAACAAATGAAAAAATAAATTAGTGGAATAGATTCCTTATTAAATGAGATTTTTAATGGTATTTTAGTTAAATAAAATTATTTTATTTTTCATAGAGAAAAAAATGGTTTTTATCTTATGAAGTGCCATTTTAGAAAAAGCGTTATGTTAGTAATATATATTAAAGAATATTTTTGTTTTATTTTTATCTGAAAACAACTAATAGTGTTTAGATAAGCCTCACCAGTGGTGCCATAAAATACTCATATTCTTTTTTCTCATATTTGTAAAATTATAGATATATACTAATAAATATAAATATTTTTTTATTTGACATGCAATGTATTCCACCATGTTAATAACGATTTCCGGCTTTCTTGTTAAAAGTTAAATTTTTCAAAAATATTTAAAAAGGTATGTGTCCAGGCTAAGTCTATGTATATAAGAGCTAAAATTCTGAATTCAAATAATAAAATTAAAGCTACATGGGATGCTGTTAATACTGTAACTGGGAGATCTAAACCTGTCAGTAAACCTATTAAATTAAAAGTTAATGATATTGTTAGCTGAATATCCAACGTGCGACGGAATATCCTGCGCGCGAGCAGACCTTCCCTTAGCCTTCCTGTATTAGAAGCGTATCGACATCCACCACCACCGCGCTCATACTTATAAAAGCTAGTGCGCATTCGGGTTCGCTCTCTTGACTTCAACGAGCCCTCGATCTGCTGCCGGACTGGCTGGCGGAGTGGAGGCTCACACTCAACGTCGCGAAACGTCGCAATCCTTGTCGATTATATGTATTTGTTGTTAAATGTGTTGTTATGTATTTGCAACCAATCGTTGTCGCACAAATATCGGTAAACGTCAATAACTGCACAGATTAATAGTCAACTCCTACAATAATAATTTTAATTGTATTGCTGCAATTTGCAGCAACACGTCCTAGCAATTTCAAAAAAGCAATATATTCACTGCTTAAATGCTTAAATGTTATATTTGTTATATTAATTTGTGATAAGCAGTGTTGGTGTGACATTTATATATTTTGTTATGATGTTCTTTTATTAATATGTAGGCATATTCGATTATTTAGTAGTGAATTTCCAAATCAGTTGGCGTTATCTGTCATTCCAAAGTGACATCCATCACTTACAGCGTATAAAAGATCACACGGGCGATGGCACAGCTACAAAACCGTTTCTTACGTATTGCCACCGGTGCGCCGTGGTACATGCGTAACAATGACCTCCATAGAGACATAAAGTTAGACTCAGTAAAAGAGTACTGCCGCAAGCTCTCTAGTAGCTATTTCGACAAAGCCGAATCCCATCCGAACTCACTGGTGATCCGAACACCTTGCCAGCATATTTCAGCCCAACACCAGCGAACGCCCCGCACACCACGCCAGGATGGAGGCAGACGTCGCTGACGTCACCCGCCCTACCGCTAACAGCGCCCCCAACTGTCTGCCCCGCATCACTGAAGAAAACAATCGAGAAGCTGAAGCTCAAAATGGCCCCAGGCGCGGACGGGGTAACCAACGGGGCTCTTCGGTATCTGGATATGAGGACTATTGCCGCATTGACCAGGCTCTGCAACGCCATCCTACGCCTGGGATAGTTTCCCCGGGCGTGGAAAGAGGGCCTGATCGTAATGCTGCCAAAAGCGGGGAAGAGTCTACGCATTCCGAAGAGCTACCGCCCAATTACTCTCCTCAGCGCGGTGGGCAAGCTCTTCGAAAAGCATTTCCTCGCACTACTGCTGCCACATATCCCTCCACGCAACGAGCAGTACGCATTCCGTTGCGGTCATTCCACAACTCTGCAGGTGGCCAAAGTGATACACCACGCCGCCCACACGCTGAACAGGAAAGAGTGCAGTTGCTGCCTTCCTCGATGTGTCACGCGCATTTGACCGCATGTAGCACATCGGACTCCTGCACAAGGTGCTTAACGCCGGCACCCCGCTCCACCTTGCCTCGTCCTCGCCAATTTCCTCGATGGCTTTTCGCGTTCGAGAGTGTTCGATCCAGCTGCCACTCGATCGCCGCAGGTGTCCCCCAGGGCAGTATTCTGTCCCCGGCCTTGTACAGCCTGTACACCGACGACATCCCGGTGCAACAGAACACCCTACTGGCGCTATACGATGACGATGTCGCGTTGATGACCACATCATTGAACCCTGCACACGCCGCAAAGAAGCTGCAGCGAGCCCTCGACCTGCTGCCGGACTTGCTGGCGGAGTGGAGTCTCACCTTAAACGTTGCCAAAACACAAACGCTGAGTTTTGGTCACCACAGGCGACAGCCTCCTCCGCTGACCCTCCAAGGCCAGCAGGTCCACTGGAGTCCAAAGGCGACCTACCTCGGGGTTGTCATCGACCGACGTCTAAACATGGTGGCGCACACCAAGAAGGCCTTCCAAGTAGCGAGAGCTGCGTTGTTTCTGTTGCGCCCACTGTTCAGATCACGCCTCCATCTCAAGACCAAGCTACAGCTGTACAAGGCCTACGTCAGGCCCCACCTGACGTATGCTAGCCCGGCGTGGTACGCCCTCGCCAGCCCCCGCCAGAAGAAGAACCTGCAGGTGGTCCAGAACCTCGCACTCAGGAGAGTGACCCAGGCTCCATATTATGTCAAGAACACGACACTGCATCGTGACCTGGAAATAGAGAGCCTGGAGGACCACCTCGGCCGGCTAGCGTCCAACGTTTATTGCCGCGCCGATGCATCGGACCACCTGCATCTGAGAAATATAGCGCCACTGCACACAAGACCGCCAGACACAAGATACCAGCTCCCGAATCCACGGCCGAGATCATTATTTGGTTTTAATGTGTTCACGTTTGTTCTATTCGTTTATTATCAATGATATGTCGCCTTTATTCTCCGACTTCAGAAGTTGTATATCTCGGCCTTCTTTTTTCATACTCTGACAAATATGTATGTGCACTGTTTGTTTACCCTGCGCGACATTGCCCGCTACTTTTTATTTAATGTTATATAAGTATATTTAGGAAAGAATGTTTGGTTATCCAAGGAGTTTAGGTTATTCCAAGGAGTGAAACAAAGTGATATGGAAGTGAAAGCAGGTGACTTGAATGTGAATTGCCTGCTGTATGAAGGTGATGCAATCCTCATTGAAACCTGCACACGCCGTGTGCCTGCACAATCCTCATTGCATCATCAGAATGCAAGATGCAGGCATTGGTCACCACTCTGAAAGAAGGGTGTGGAAACAATGGTCTAAGCCTGAATGCGAGTAAGACAAAGTTTCTGGTATTTGTAAGAAATTCGCTGCCGAATGATGTTTGTATTTCAGCCCATTTGTATATCATTTTTTGTACATCAGCCCATTCAGCTTGGGTGGTATTGTGTGATCGCAGACTACTTTAGTGAGCTCCCACTTTTTCTCCTCGGCAGCGCTTATCCGGGTTTGAACATCATGATTTATTGAACCGGCCTCGTGCATGACTGATCCAAGGCGCCTGACATTTTCTGACTTAACGGCTGGTTCGGGACCTATAAGGATAGTGCTCCCGCAAGCCATGTATGCGGTCTTTTAGTTTAAGGAAGCTGTTCTCAAGTGTACATATGTCCCAGAGGTTCACTTTACTCTCTATCATCAGTTGATTTTCGTCAACAAGTGCTATGTCATCAGCATACATCATCAAACGGAGGCTGGTCCTGGATGTGATTGTGTTACATGTCTATGATAACCTCAACATAGGCCTCAGGAATCTATTTAGATCACAATGCTCACCAGATACACTGACGAAGCATAAAGTTAATGGCCTTCTACAAATCTAAAAAACGCCACATGCAGGTCCCACCGTTTTTCCTTTCTTCATGTGTCGAGGGCAATTACGAGTTTTGTCAAGGGTTATCGGGGCAATAACTTCTTGTGTACTTAGGTGCGTCGTAACTCGTAAGGAAGACTCCACACATATGTCCAGTGCTGAATGTTCAGCAGCTCTTGGAAATAGCTTCTCCATGTCTCCTTTACAAAGGCATGACTACTGAGCAGCTTGTCTTGGGAATCTTTGAAACAAAGGCATTATGCGATATCTTGCGTCGCTTTATCCCAGGTAAATATCAGTTTGAATATGAGCTTCTGCCCCTTTCAGTTTCAAGTTTATCATATAGTAATGATAAACTCTCACTTCGGACTGTGGCCCGAGCTAGTAAGAGCTATAGGCTCTTTTACTGTACTTTACGTACTCCGGTCTATCTTCAGGAGAGTTGCTTTGCTATCATTCCTTAAGCTCAGTCTTCTTGTCACGAATCATCTCCTGTACCTTGTCATTCCATCACTATGTCCGCTATCAATGATGCGTCTTCCCTTAGAAACGTTAAGAACTCGCCTACCTACCGCAATGATTACCGACTGAGCTCAATACCAAACATCCGGAACAGTCTTAATATCAGTGGAAACATTTTGGAAGCCAGGAAGGTCTTCGGCCTACATCAGTCCATTCAACAACCACCAGTTGTTGCTTCCGAGGCTTACATTTATCGGCAACTTTCTTCTTCGGAGTAACATTAAAATCCTTAACAAGAAACTGGTGTGGAGCCGTCAGGCTTTCAGACTCAGATTTTACACAGATTTCACACAACAATTAGGAATGGTGGTTGAAAAGTCAATGCAAAATTAAATTATTTTTTGTTTTTTGTTTGTATGTTATAAAACCGTTTAATGATATTTAGCAATTTTATTTAGTAAATATATTGTACTTTACTCAAAAAAAAACAAATTGGCTAGAAAAATTACTAATTTTGTCAAATCCCGAAAATATCGAAAAAACCGGGATCTCGGGATTTTTCTGACGTCGATATTGAAAATCCCGGGATTGCTTGAATGGTCCGTATCCGTATAGTACGTCAGCCGTAACCGCTGATGGTAGAAACGTGAAATTTGGACAGATGTTTATTTTCGTAATCTGGACATCTACTAAGAAGGAATTTTAAAAAATTAAAAGTTTGTATTGAAAAAAATTAAAATTGACACAGACTTTGATAAAATTTTAAATTCACTCTTTAAAATATTTCATTGAACACGTGTTTCATGGTTTTTTAGAATTCACCCCATAAGGGTGCAAATAAGGGGTTGAAAGTTTGTATGGAAAAATCTTTAAATTGGCACCGATTCTTATAAAATTTTAAATTCAGACTCTTAAAAATATTTCATATTATATAATAAGCGGGCGTCCACTACTATTTATAAGGCAGTAAAAATATTTTGTCTGTGCATTTAGTATTTTTGACTGAAATGGATAGAGGGACACTTAAAAAGAATAATAGAAAGCAAAATATATTTTTTCAATTTCTTGTCTGTTTGTCTATATGTTTGATCACGCTTATCTCCGAAAGTACTAAACCGATTTACTTAAAACTTTTACCAATTGCTTTGTTTTAACTAACCTTAACATCAAAGTTTGTTTCACCAAAATCAGTTCATTAAAAATTCAGTTCATTAAATTCATTCATTATTAGCATTTGAATGAACTCAAGGCATAAGTTTGCCTACAAATATACAGCAATCCATATCTAAACTTATCTATACTTATAATAAATCTGTAGAAAAGTCGTTTCTGTACATTGAAAATATAAAAAAAATAGCCAGGTTGTAAAAGGACAACTAACAGAATCCATTCCCAGCATTTTTGGAATTTTTGTGTTTGTCTGTTTATCTGTTTATGTGAACAAGTATCATGTAAAAGTACACAACAAATTTAAGAAACTTTTAAACATAAAAATTACAATTAAATCAGAGTAGGTTCCAGTTTTTATTTCATTGTAATCGCTTCACTCTATCATAGAATATTAATAAGTATTTAACGTTTTCAAGAAGTGTATATTTGAGATAATAAAAATAGGTTAGTACTTACTATTCGTCAATAGATAACGTTACATAACGCTATCTATTGACAAATATTAACACTATTGACGTATCAATAGATAGCGTTACGTAACGCCATCTATTGACGATTAGTAAGTACTAACGAATAAAATTAATCTCAAGAAGTTAAATTAGTATTTGTTAAGCATTAATTACTACAGGAAAAATATTATTCATTTAAAAATTTTAGCAAAATATCGTTTATAATTATTTGTATTGAGAAAACGGTATGATTTAACTATGACCGAAGGGTTACAGTTTAACTTTTGGTCCAATGAAGACGGCGCTGAGCATAAAGCATCCTTTTCTGAATCGCGTTGCGTAACTGTTGATAAAAGTATCGTTTTTTTAAACAAACTACAAAAAATAAAATTGAATAGTTTGTAAAGGTTGCCACTTCACTCTATCAAAACATATTGTACTTAATTACCTGAAATTGTAATACTCATTGTGATTGTTTAGCGACTGTAAAAATAATTTTAAGTGATATATATTTCTTTTGACATAATGTAATGTAACTTATCAACTTTCTTTTTTCTATTTTCATCTGTCCCAAAGTTCGCCGGGTCAGCTGGTACTTATAATAAATCCGTATTTGCTTGCGATAAATCTGTTTTTAACCAATTTTCAATCCAAGGAGGTTTGCAATTAAATATTTTCGATTCGATATTCGATTCATTTGTTCGTTTATATATTTTGGATTCCATTTAAATATTGGATTATTCGATTCGATTTTGGTATTTTTGGAATATGCAATCATACAGTTATTTTACAAAGAATATTATAAATCCTTACCCAAATCAATAATTTAATATTTAAGGCTGTTTCTGAAAGAGTAAATTTAATTATTTATTGACTGCATAAGTGTATATGACTGTTAGTGAATTCTGTTTATTAAATGAATAATCATGTAGTTGAAGCGGGCGAAGCCGCTGCCGGGCCGCCAGTATTTTATAAAGTCTACCGAGATGACGCCAGATATTCTTATAACCGAAAGATATATTGCTTTATGCTGTATCCTTCTTATAGCAGGGATTAGGGAGAAGGTAGACAGAGGGAACATTGTGTTCCAAGCATAAGGACTACTGTAAAAAAATAACTCAAGTCTCCTGTCTAAAACAGGGGTTCCCACCCTCTTCTTGCTCAAAGACCACTTTTATATCAATATTGCTAGCAAGGACCACTGGACGGGACTTCGCTCTGGTAACAAAGGAAAGTGTAGCACTAAACACGTAATGTCACGAAAATTCATTGATATGCTGGGTTAGTAAACAGTTACAACAAATGATTTATCTTTTTGTCAATCAGAAAAATCTCAGTCTGCTCTGCTCTCAGTGCATATAATCTTCCAAACATACTATGTTTCTATAGCTATTGAATTCCTTTGAGGAAGAGTGATTCTACAAAATCATTCTCAATTGGCATAAGTTTGATTCAAGCTTTGGCCATGACATTGGACAGAGGGATATCTTGTGTTTTTTCTTGGCTTCTAATTTAAAAATACAGGGCCCAGGTTTTGCGTCATTTGAAGTATTGTGTCAACTCTGGGCTGGTGCACTCCAGTAATAGCTTGAACCATTTGATCACCTACAATGTATAGCCATTTGAATCATTGGGGACCCAATGGTTTGTAGAATTCTTGACATTTTGGCTTTGCGTAAATAAATGCAGTGAATTTTTTCATTTAATTGCGGCTAGAATAACTTCCTCACATAGTTACGTAAAACTAAATACTATACTAACACCAACATTCATATATAACAAATTAGAGCTCAAAGTGTGGATACAACTAGTCAAATTCAATACTATGAATTTCAAATCAACTTTACGAATTGTCAAAAACGACTTCCTTACGTGAACTGAGTTACTTATTTTATAAAATCAATTAATAAATGTGTGATTATTTTAAAGTATTTTAATAAATTTCTGCATTGAAATAATTTATATTTGAGCCAGCGCATTCAAGGCCTCACCACACTAAAATTAAAATTGTTTTTGGACCATTTAGACCACTGGTTGGGACTCACTGGTCTAAAACAATATTAACACTACAACTTTTGTATACTTTATAAAGACATTACAAAATGATTGTCAATTGTTATAGTTGTCTAGTCAAATATGACTCCACTGCAGGTGTACAATTCTTCAAAATGAATTACCCACACATAAACTTAATAGCTATGCAACAAAATAAGTTTCATTTAAACTAAGAACACCTTCAAATTTATTTATTATTAGATTATAAGCATATTTACCCAACTCATAATTTCAGTCTTCAACAGTTCATAAATACCCCTAATGCTGCGTTGCCAAGTCAAATTAGCTAAGTCTGTCGTCTGATGAAACTCGTAGAGGTCCATTTTCTTTCTATTCCAATCTAATGTGTTCATGTCATCTACTATATTATTTATTATTTCTGGATTATCCAGCAACCTATGTAACCTACACAACCTGAAGGGAATACTGGTCAAAGTCACTTCTTCACTTGAATGTTCCTTTTCTTCGCTCCAGCATGACTTTACTTTGTCTATTACTTCTTGTGACTGTAAGAAAATTATAAAATTTTATATTATAGATATAATTGCAGTTATGTATAATACAATGATAAATGTACAATAACTTAAGAAAATGTTAATAAGAAACACTAAATGAGGCCTTCATAGTATTGGACAGGGATAAACTGTAAGCATGATGGTTTTGGTTAATTTCCCATTTAGTGGAAATATTATGTTTGAATTATTTTCACATCTCTTCTCAGATAAAGATAAAGCACAGCATTGAGTTCCAACAACAACATGCAATAAAGTGGAAACAAAATACAATATGTGAGGAAATGTGTGAACAATCACAATTAGATAAGTGTACCTTTAAAGCTGGATTTAACCTAGGCTCATCCATCCTATTAGCTCTAGTATTAAGCTGTGCTCTAACAGCCTTGCCTGTCACTTTGTCATCTATCACAACAGAGTAATCCTCCCAGGGGGACTCTGAGTCAGAACTGTAGTCTGATGATGTAGATGATGAAGAATATTCTGTAATTATTCAAAATTTTAATTATTTTTAGATGTTGACTTTAAAAAGCTGTGATTTCCAAACAAAGCAATTTTTAGTCCTAATTGAAGATTTCAAGCAATATGAAATTCCCGCGCAAAGTATACTAAAAAGGTTTGCAGTAAACATTAAAAGGAATGTAACCTCGTCGAATTCTTTTCACTTCATCGGCGGATGCTTGGTATGAGTTAACAGCACAAACGTCCGAGTCGTCACTTTCTGTATCAGATATTTCGATAACTGGTGTAATATGCCGCTTGGCGGGCGGTCGCTGGATAGCTGCGTCCGCACCGCCTCCGCCACCTCCGCCAGTTGAGCTGCCTGCACCCTCATCGTGGCTGGATGACGGTTCCTCAGTGTCCTTAATCGGCGAACTCATTTTACACTGTCAACACTACATAATACAAGAAAAACAAGAGCAAGCCAAAATGATGCGTCGCCTAACCTCAAAACTTATTATTATGTTGACGTTTACGTTGACGTTTATTAACAATTCTAAAATATAATAAGCTATAAAAGCACGATTCAGTGAACTACTTTTTATAAAAAAATATATTATAAATTTAAGAATTTCATTTATTTTGAAATAAATATATTTCAATAGTAAAGTACTGTATTAGCCAGTCCAATATAAATTGTCTCTTTATATTTTTAACAAATTTAAAGTGTTATTCCACAGTTAGGAAAGAAAAATACTTATTGAGAAAACGTATAAGAATTTGAGCATAGCGTGACTCGAATCAATGCTAACAACATAAATAAGTTGTAACAAGCGTATAAGAACTTCGACGTAGCTTGTAGAGATTGTATGGCTCAATGGTCAGAGCACCTGATTATTAACCAAGGAATATAAACTCGATAAATCTATGCATGGGGGTGACAGTCCAGTACTTTTTGGGAGTTGAAAAATATAATTGTTTAGAAATTAGTTCTATCTATCGTATAATTAATTTTTTTTTATGGTAAAAGGACAAGGCAAACGAGCGTTCGGGTCACCTGAGGGTAAGTGATCCCCGCCGCCCACGACCCCGTGCAACACCAGAGGAGTTACAGGTGCGTTGCCGGCCTTAAAGGTGGAAGTAGACGCGCTTTTTGAAGGTACCCATATCATATCGA
>DWGR01003546.1:0-12047 GCA_018247715.1 Heliconius burneyi | reverse complement strand
ATATATATATAAATAACGCTTTAAGATAATATTTTAAAATATAAAACAAGGTAATTACTTACGATGCCATTCCGATTGCTTTGATTGTTGCGGATTATCTTTATAGCCAAAATATTACTTTACGTAATATTCTCACTCACTTTATATAATATTACAAAATAAGAATATTATATTGAAAAAATAATTGGAAAAAATTGAAAAAGAATTTGAAATTAACAAGATGATACACTCGATAAATGTCCACGCTAACAACTTGACGCCTCCAGTATCGAGATCTTACTAAGTCATGGGGCCACCCCCCGTTCCAGTACTTTGAATCGAAAAAAGAAATTGGATGGAAACTAGTGCCATCTATGCTTGGAGCAATGTAATAAAAATAGATATTTGATATTTTTAGGCTGTAGATTTCGTTAAGAAATTCAATATTTTGTTTTCTTATATTTTTATTTCACATTCAATAATGATGAAAATAATCAACATAAAAATAATTTTATATTTTACATATTAGGTTTTTAAATTCAAATAAAATATAAAAATTATATTTTTTTTGTGGAATACTATTTAAAGGTTTTTGCAATTGCAGCACTGACAGCTAATCACTTGGAGCACAAAATGTCAAACCTTCAAACGACAACAAGCACTTTTTGTTATTGTATGTTACGGTTGTTACTCGTTTGTATTTTGCTTTTTTTTTATTTATTTATTTCAAACACTTCAAACGCTTGGTCCGTACCCTTTTTAACTTTATTATTATTATGTTTCTCTTCATAATTCACGAGTTCAAAAGAACCCGGTCCTTTGGAAGAGAATATACAAGTGTTTTACTGTAACGTATCAGCCGGGATTAATCTCTGGGGTAACCACATGTAATTGCCCAGAGATTATTATTTTGATGCATACAATTAATACCTATTATAAGAAAAATACATTTTAAACTATACAATATTTTATAAAATTACGTGTTAAGGTAAGTTAAGGTAAAATTACGTGTTAAAGTAAGGTGTTGCGAGCTTTATTTTTTTTTCAGCTTCACGCTGTATCCCGCGCACAGTAGGATAGGCAGAGGGAACCTATTGTTAAGACACTCCGTTCCCCACTTTCTTGCCTCGACACCAAAACTAAGAAATGGAAATATAAACGTAAATAAATATTTCACTTCCTCGAGTGAGGATCGAACCTACAACCGTCGTATTACAGTCACACCATTGTGCCGCTGCGCCACGACGGCCTCAGCTTTATTATAATATTGTATTTACCAATTCTGCACATTACAATATACTTAATTACACATTTATTTTCGGTAGATATTATATAGTTAATATATCTAAATTAGAATTATTATAATTACATATTAAACTATTATAGTAAATGATTGGTATGTGAGGAATTTCGGTATGATAAGGGATGATCGCTATGGTGGAAGAGATGACCGATGAGTTCTCATCTTTCAAAGCCATCTTCAAATTATATTCCACAATATGTTTAGTCGTTGCCTCCGTCGCGTTCGGAAATAACATGTTGACTGCGTCATCTTTTCCTTCGATGTAGTACGTGCAATTGTCGGTGTGCCGAGATATTAGTACGACGGCGTGTGAAACGCCTGTCAGCAGCTTAATAGATTTTGTGTTTACCACTATTACGGTCGAGCTGGTTATACCATGAGTCTCGTGAATTGTCAGCACCCTCGAACCTGCTTATCCTCCCCATCCCTGGCCGATCAAGGGATTGGGAGGAGAAACAGTTTAGAGCCCTTTATCGATTAATTTATTTTTTCTGATTCTAGTGTGCTATTCTGACTTTGATAGTACTGCATCTCTCATTACTTGGCTTACCTGCCTGATTGACCCCGGCTTCGGTTTAAGAACTGTTACGTACGATATTTAGCCATACTGATGACAAAAATGCCAAAACTGTTAAATTCGTAACATAAACTGTAAAGCGCTTAAGCTGTTAGTAAGAGCAAAATTCCCGATATCTAGTTGGCTGAAATAAAAATAATATGTTAATAATTTTTTTAATTAATTTTAATTGATTAATATCATAAAATAGTCATAACAATAGAATATATAGAAAAAGAAATGAGTCGTTCTGCCACTCAACACGCAATGCCTCCAGAATTCGTTAGAAAGTGGGGAACGTGAGTGTCTTAACACTGGGTTCCCTCTGCCTACCCTGCTGTGTGCGGGATACAGTATGAAGCTGTTTTATTTTATTTAAATGAATCGTCATTCAGTTAAGTATGGTGTGACTGTTAAAACTATGGTTGTGGATTCGATTTAACCTGGCGTTCGTCGCTACTGGGTAAAAAGTTGCCGCTTTAGGTACCTTTCTGCATAGAAATAAGAATCGTGCTCCCTACACGGCTGACAGTTGGCTGCACGGCTCCACGCTCTTCATCACAATGGACATGTAAAAAAAGAATGGGTAAAAATTACCCGGTAGCTATTACCATAAAAGCTAAAGAGAGATATTACCATAGAAGGAATTGACATAGAATATGTAGATAAATATATTTACTTAGGAAAACAAATATCGTTTAGAAAAACAAGTAATGAAGAAGAAATAGAAAGAAGAATTAAATTAGCATGGAAAAAGTTTTGGACACTTAAAAATTTTTTAAAAGGTAATTTTAGTATGAAAATGAAAAAGATTGTCATGGATACTTGCATCTCATCCACCCTTTTGTATGGCTGTCTAACTTGGAATTATACAAACAAAATAGAACAAAAAATCAAGGTAACTCAGCGAAAAATGGAGAGAAATATATTGAAAGTAAGAAGAATACAAAAAGTTAGCAATCATAAGATAAGACAAAAAAAAAGCCCTAATATTAAAATAGCGGTGGGCTGGGTACATATCACGTTATACTTATAATAGATGGACAATCCAAACAACAAGATGGAAGGGTCCAATTGGGAAAAGATATGTTGGTAGACCAATTAGCCGTTGGGCTGACGGTATAGAAAAAACTGCTGGAAAAAATTGGATGACTCTGGGGAAAAACAGAAAGTTGTGGAGCGAAATGCAGAAGGCCTATACCCAAGAAAATGGGATCCATATCACCAAAACAAAATCTAATATGTTAATAATATCTAACAAACTAACTTACCTACTAATTTGTAAGATATTTAATTTAATTTATATTTAACTAACAATATTTGTAAAACTAAAGAGTGATATGTGAAATAAAAAGGCTTATTATTATTATATTATTTTTAAATGAAATAAAGATAAACCCACCGTCAAACAAACGTTTGAGGAGGCATCTCAGGAGTCGGAATTGGGGGAGGTATGGATGTCCCTTGGCAGGCGCTTCCGGTCGGGTGGCCTGGTATGCCACGGCACGATGTTCTGCAAATGCAGGTGGCCCGAAATATCGGCATGACAATATATTATTACTGAGAATTTTTTTGCTTTGTTGTTATTAAGGCTATACTAAATAAATAACTTCTATTCTTTACGAACATTGCCAGTAAAAATGGAATAAAATCGACATATAGTGAGAAAATTAATGTTTTATCTTAAAATAAATTTTTAAACAGCGCCATCTAGGCAAGAAATTATATACTTCAAATCAATATAGTACATATTGATTCGACTTTAAAGCCAAGCACTTGTGGTTAAAAGCGGGCGTCACTAGATATTTTTGCGAGCATATATTTTCATTTGTTCTTGTACTTTGGACTTTTGATAATACGCAAGATTAAATTCTACGAACCAAAAATGCTCTAGCTGCACAAGAAAAATATTAAAAAAAGATTTTTGAAATGCATAATATGTAAGGAAGTATGTGATTTGTAATGTGCGGATGTTATCCATGTCACCGTAAGATTATGAAAACGGTTATTTTATAATCTTATCCGTATTTTATAAATAATAGAGAAAATTGTAAACTCATTATACTCGTATTGGTCGCCTTTACAGCAAAATCGTAAAATACGCTTTGTGACCAAAGAGCTATGAATCTAAATAAGTGTCAATAAAATGTTTTTTTTTATTTATATAATATGATATAAATTAATTATGTTGAATTTTTTGAATATATTAGGAAATTAAAAAATAAACAATTAAAAATGAAAATTATATACTGTGATTTTGGTATTTATGTAATAACACCTCCGCAGGTAACTGGATACTTAAGTGCAGGTGCACCGTCGAACGCCCCCTGCGGAAGCCATATTGTTGGTCCGAGAGGTCTGGACCTGTCTCCTCCAAGTGGTGTTGTAGCCTCCTCGCTACAACCCGCTCGAAGAGCTTGGCGATCTCGCTTAAGAGAACGATGGGCCTGTACGATCAGCCGTGTGTTCCCGGCTTAGAATAGGATCACCCTGGTACTGATAGTGTCGTAAGAGGCGACGAAAGTGCGACTGTGCCACGCCGCCAGCAATGGCGACACGCATGGGCAGACTCGACCGGATAATTACCACCCCCGGCATTTGAAACCAGCGTGAAGTAGTGGCTAATGCCACTGCGTTTTGCATTAGGTAATGCCGGGCTCCGGGGCCCAGCCACCCCAAAAGCTGGCAACGCACCAGTAGCTCCTCTGGTGTTACGCGGTGATCACTTACTATCAAATGACCTGTACGCTCGTTTGCCATGCTTTTACCATAAAAAAAGGCGGAGGCCGAATCCGCTGGGCGACCCTCCTTCTTAATGCCGATTTTGTGCGAGAGCGCAGTTGGGTGTTTCGAATTTTATCCATAACACCTAATATGCTGCGCAAAGTGCGTCCATCGCATGTTCACAAACTTTGAGGGCGGACTTCTTTGAATTTGTCAAGGACCAAGTCTGATGTTTGAATGTAGAGGGATAGACTTTTAACCTACCACGCTTGTCTACTGCGGTTTGGTAGGTGAATAGTAAACCTGCTGACTAGGTCTGCAACTTCTGCTGTTGTCGTTAATATACGATAATCCGCCAACAGATTGAGTTAATGCCCTATTCTGACACCAACTGTTCCAATTGAGTCTCGACTTGCATGTGCATGTGCATGTTGCATGTGGCTAAGCAGCCTTAGTATTTTTAACCTAAATGGATACAGGGATAATTAAAAAGAATAATAGAAGGTAAAAATATTTTTATTTGAATTTTTTGTAAGTCTGTCTTTCTGTCTTTCGGATTATTCGATTCGATTTGGAATTTTTTTGTAATAATGCAATCATTACAGTTATTTTACAAAGAATATTATAAATTCTTACCCAAGTCAATAATTTAACATACAAGGCTGTTTAAAATAAATAAAAATAAAAGCCGCTAGTTATGAAATGAAAAAAAAATACGTTCGTTTTATTCATGCTCACATCTACTACAACAAAATGTTATTGTATTTGTTGACATAAAAATTATAGCAAAATGCCTATATCAGCTAATCTTGCAATCATTGATTTTAAGTTACACCTTAAAAACCTCCTCTCTGTTCTGTAAGACGTGTAGTGGATACAATAAAAGAAAACAATAGTTCTTCTTAATTAATAATTCAATCATATTTTTATAACAAACCAAATACCTTATTTGACACGACTTTAGTTCATGTATGCTACTATGTACCTAGTACGCTGCGTAGAATGGAGCGGTTTAGTGCACTGTCATAGACAATATAAATCGATTTAATTCTATAGTCCAGTGACCTTAAAAAGTTCTCTAACGTAACGGGTAAACGTAATTTTGCCGTATAAACCTATGTGTCAAATAAATGCTAAAATCTGCATCAAAACTAACTAAATTTATTAATTTGCAAATGACGGCGTGATTGTGGAAAATTGGATATAATTTTGATTTATTCTATTTAATCATATTGTTTTTAACATCAAGATGTTGTTATTTGAAGTGATTGCTGCACAAATGCCGAGCTAAAACATCAGGTATTTTTAAAGTATTCCAGCTTGTTTATCCAATTTATTATTTAGCGCATATTGTTTCGTTCATTTCTATTTGTTTTTGATGTTGTCGTTTTATTATAACCTTCTCTGATATTATTTACTAAACTCACCGAAAATTCTCGATAAGATTCTATTAACGTAACAGTAATAATGGTATCACAAAAGAAAATACTTAAAATGATTATTAAAATCAATCAGTTCTTGTTAACTAATATACGATTTATTTTAAAATAAATGAATAATTAAATGTTTTATATCTTTTTTGTCAAATCCTCTGTTTACATAATTTAATTAAAAAGTAATACAAATGTTTTGTGCGCTTAAGTAATTGACCGATATTATAATAAATAGTAGTTATGAGAATACAAGCATATCTGTGACCAGAAAGTACACTTTTATTTTTTGATTAAAAGTGCTTGCAAAACTCAATTTGAATAAATAATATTTTGAATTTGAATTTAAAATTTTTCTTCTATTTATGAGAAACTAAGTATTGAATTGCCCTATATCTATCATTGAGTGGAATGACTCACCAATAAATCAGTGGTGTGAGCGGCATTAATACATACCTATATGTATATGTCACCGTAATATTATGAAAACGGTCAGTTTATAATCTTACTCATCAATTTATAAACGATCTGAAAATTGTGAACTCTTTAAATACTGGCTCTGATTGGTTTCCTGATTGGTCGACCACAGAGCTAAGAATATTAAAAAATGTCAATAAAAGGTTTATTTTTATTATGTGATTGTTTTCTATTGTAGCTTTATAGTCATAGGCACTGTTCCTCACCTTCTGCCCAATTTTTCACACATTGTATATTATTTTTGGCATTTCAATAATATAAATATCCTAAGCATTGGTATGGTAATTTGACAGCTTGTTACCAATCAATCTTTTTATTTTTTTTCACATTTTTTGTATTTTGCAAATATTATTGTCACTGATAAGCATAGATGATCTATTAAAATATATTTTCTATAGAAAAGCTATCTATAAAATTATATATATTTAATAGTCAAGTTCATGTACCCAATGTTTGTGGATTCAATTCCAACTCTTGGGAATTAAATATTTTAATTTGCATTGAGTTCCATCACTCAACTCAACAAATGTTACAAAAGTTGGATGGTGCATGTGAAAGGGAGTGTCTTAACCATAATTTACTTCCTACCCTGCAAGATTCGGGTTACAGTATGAAGCTAATAAAAAAATATATCATTTTAGGTACTATAACTAGGTCTATCATTCAATTATGATTCTATACAATTCTAATTGAATGATTGGTACTGGAGCTGTGCGCTATTGACATATCATATTTGCTCTGTTTTTTTATATAGTATTCAAGATTTATTAGGTGTGAATTTTGAAAATTTTATATTTATATCTGCTCTTATTAAAATGGATTATTTTTGTTACCAAACAGCAGAAGCGAGTGTTTTTATATTGTAATTTTAATTTAGTCTTACACTACTCATATGTAACATATTCTATTTAATTGTAATTAACTCGAATTTTTATTTATTATTGCAATTTCTTTCTACTTATCTCTTTTATTTAACATTTGAAAAATTATAATTAATTGATAAATTAAAATGTGTAATAATGCTTTTGCTTCTAGGCACCATGTTGCAGATTGGAGTCTTATCTAATGATGTTATTAAAGGTATAAAGTCTTTCCGTACTTTGAATCACACTTAAAATGCACATTTTTATCATTGCTAAGCCTATGTTGTGAAAATAAAATATTCATTATCCATAAGAATGTATTTTAACACATATTTTCTATATATTTATATTTTTTGACTTATTTTTTGCAAATAAATTGAACACATTGCATATGCATAAGTACTAAGATTATTGCTACAATTTCTATATACAAAAGCTAATAATTGATATCAATCGTTGAATGTATACAAAGCTTAGTGTTACATACTTTACGAAACCATTAATGAGCACAAATCATTTTTTTATTTTATCATTTCTGTGAAGTGTATTTTTTTCTATTTTAGTGACATAATCACTCTTCAACTATAGATCCATTCTAGCAGATTTCTAAATTTCATTACAATATGATGACTTCGGAAGAGTCGGACTCTCTGAGTACAATACCCTCAGATGGTCATCCTGAAGATACGTCAGGTTTGTATTTCATAGCTTGCCTTTTTGCTTAAGTTTTTTTAAAAGACTGTATGAAAAGCATATTATTTTTCACATCATTAGCACATTAAAATGCTTGAAGTTTTGTATATAAAACTTTGTGTTTTGGTATCTTACCAAATGATATCTTTGATATATTATGATGAAACTGATCAAATCTAAAAATATATAAGTAAATAATGCATAAATCATGTTAGATATTTAAATACTATCAATTATTGTATATGTACGGCCTATTGAAATCTGTTTGTACTGCCATACTAGTAGAAATAAACATCTCTATTAATAAAGAAGAAGGTATCTTTAAAATTGACATTGAGTTTTTTAAATTATAATAAAAAAATATATATTAAAAAGGAATATAAATAAATAAAGTACATGTACAACCATAATTTCTGAAGAAAAATTGACGCACATGTATTTCTTCCCTTTCCATGTAGCCTCCGGTACAGAAGAAGCCCCATCATCTATGGTCTCCAGCGAGGCGGAATCCGACAGTGTCATATCGGAGCACCCTCGCCATGACGACATGAGCACCGCGGAGCCCTGCTCCCAGGACAAGCCAGTACCTGATGTGAGGGCTGTGGGCACTACTCTTGCTTCACTGGTGTCTACACGAGGTAGGTTGCTTAATACCTGGTACAAAAGGAGCCTCTTTATCGTGCGTGGGTCGCCACTGGAATTCGAGATATTGCGTGTTGAGTGGTAACACTTAACGTTGCGTTTATCTTACCAGTACGGTGAAATTAATATCGTAGGCTTAGAGTGTAAGTCTGTCAAAAGCCTATTAACTATAAAGTAAATTATCTGGAGATAAGAAAACCTTTTTTAAATAAATATATATTTTTTATTTTTTTTTTATGGAAAAAGCATGGCAAATGAGCGTACGGGTCACCTGATAGTAAGTGATCACCGCCGCCCACGACACCGCGTAACACCAGAGGAGATACTGGTGCGTTGCCAGCTTTTGAGGTGGTTGGGCGCTGGAGCCCGGCATTACCTAATGCGAAACGCAGTAGCATAAAGCCACTACTTCACGCCGGTTTTAAATGCCGGGGGTGGTAATAATAAATATATAATACTTTAATTTCCTCGTTGTGGTGAAACGAGAAAAAAATTGCGGCATTGAGTTCTACCACTCAATACGCAATACCAGCAGAATTTGGCGGAAAGTGGGAAAGGAATGTCTTATTACAAGGTCCCCTCTGTCTACGCTGCTATGTGATACAGCGAAAATAAAAAAAAATAATACACTACAATGTGGCATCTAATTAGAAGCAAATTGTAACACATTGTTATGGTACAAATATAAAGCATTAATTATTACTAATAGATATATCGTTATAAACTAAGGAAACAGGAAAGTCGTTACAATCTATCAATACTGACTTCAGTCCAGTTTAGTTACGATTGAAACGCTATAGAAAATGAGAATGTTTTATTTAAATATAACCAAAAAGATGGTGGTTCTAGGTTCAATGCTGCCGTGGGGTCCCAATAAAGGGGCGATGGTCGCCAGTTCAGATGCCGACATGAGACCGGGGGAATATGTAATGAGATTACTCTTTACGGAGTTTACTGTGCAAGCTGAGAGGAAGATGGAGGCTGTTATGGCTGAAGCTTTGGTAAGAGATTTTTTTTTAGTTATAATGTATATTTATAGTTATTTTTACCCAGATGTGTGAAGCTGTGTGTTTATGTGTTCCTATGTGGAAGTAGACACCAAACGCCTTGGGAAATTTTTATGATTTTTACATCAATCTATTTGTCTTAACCTTTAAAGATTACTTCAGCATAAGTGACAACCAGACACTTTGTTGTCAAAATAAAAAAAATACGAACTACGTCAAGTGGAATATTGTTGAATAGGTATTTAAAAATGATTGTAAGGTCCCCGTTAATGAATTTAAATTTTAATTTGTGGCAGTATTCTTTAGTAATCTTCACGAGCCTTTTAAAAATTAAATATATTCAGACTTAATTATAATAAAGTATTTGAAAAAATCAGCTTCACGATGTATCCCATATATAGTATAATAAACAAGGGGAGTTTAGTGCTAGGACACTCCAATTACAGTCGTTTTTTTTTTAATTTTTTGTAATTATTTTTATATTTTAATTATTTGTTGTATCGTAACGGATTTGGTTGCTACCCTGGTTTCTTTTAGTAATACAAAATGTTTATCTCTATACTGTAGATATTGTAGGCGTCGCGAATACAGTAGTTCGCTCCTCTATGATTGTAAAATTTTAGAGACGAATTTCGAAAATGCTTCGAAGAGGATGACATGAAATGTTTCTTTTTTATTCTAAGACGTTTTACCGTAGCGTACTTCTTATGCCTGTGACAGAATGCAATTTAAAAAATTTAATTGTACAAAAAAATAGTTATTTTCATTTTAGTGGGAAAAGCCAGACGCGGCTTGACACACCATTAGATTCTTTGCTATATGAAATCCCGTGGATTTGTTGTAAAGAGTGCGCTGGGAAATTTTAGTTTTTATTTTCTTCGTCTGTTTACACTTCATGTATTTTACTATTGTAAAACTACTGTACGTCATGGACACTTATGGGTTATATGACAAATATAAAAAAAATAATATATCAGCTTCACGCTATATATACGCAGGGTAGGTAGAGAGTACCTAGTATTAAGACACTCCGTTCTCCACTTTATAAATATTTATATTATGCTCTTATAGGAAAAGCCACTCAACAAAACCCTGCAACGCGGCGAAGATCCCCAGTTAGACCAGATTCTCTCCGCTTTCGGCACAGTGGCGGAGCACTGCCTCCCGTCTCTACTGAGAGCTCTCTTCGGCTGGCTGGAGAGGCAAATGGCGGAATCCCCACAGCTGAGTGAACAAGCGAAAAAACCGCACCAGGATTCTAGGAATAAAGGGTAAGTTGAATACCTTTTTCTTGTGTCTATATTTCACGCAATGTATCTATTTTGAGCTCAAATTTCGGTTAATATAATAATGCCTATTGAATGTCTTCAAAAATATGTAAGTACAATTATTTGTCCCACGTCAAATATTATTTAATATTTTACGGTAATTACGTTTTGAATTTGTATCTAACTAAACTAATTAAAAGAAAAATAGCCTCTTTGATTTAACTAAATCGATCGATAGATTCGATATAATGACCATCGTTAATACTCGCACACTCGCGAACCGCTCGCGACTTTGCTCGCATGAACTACATAATTATTTATTTACTAATCTGAATGACTTAATTTTTTTTCGTATTCTTGCCGTATCAATAATGTTATCACTTTAAAGACGATATTTATCCGTTGAAACTAAAGCTTCAGCAAATTTGATAGCATTTTGTAGTATTTCATTATGAACGGTTTGATGTAAAATATATACTAAAAGTTTAGATAAGTGTGCCAAAATACAATATTGAAAACTACATTCAAATCGGTTAAGCTGTTTCTGAGATTAGCGTGCACAAAAGCACAGACAAACGAACGAAAAATAATTGTTTTGTGTTCTATTACATTGATAAATGTCCCCAGTAACAGATTTTCCTCTATGTTTTCCATTTACGGAGCAATCCGTTATAAATTATTAAAAAAACGATTTAAAAGCAATTAACGTCAAATTGCTACACTGAAGACTGACATCGGAAATGTTTGGGAGACCTTTTAAATTTGTTTAAATAAGGAATTTCCACAGATAATTTATTATATATTTTTTAAAATCATATATTTCGTGGAATATTTATCATAAGGGTATAATATAAAATTAAATAGAAAGATATTTTATATACTTACTAAAAAATCTTAATAATTTTATTGAACTTCACAATTCTCAATTTTTTTTATTGATTTTGCTTATTAGTTACAATAACCAGAATTTTTCTCTTCTTTCGTCTTTCTCTTTGGCAACTATTTTGATATTTTTAAAATTCGAAACCTAGATCTATCTATCTGTGTCTAATTATGCATAGACAAATATTTATTTTTGATTCATAGTACTTAAGTAGCAGTTATC
>DWGR01003545.1:0-12048 GCA_018247715.1 Heliconius burneyi | reverse complement strand
TTTAGTAATGGAAGTACGAATATTTTGTTTTCTAGTTGACCACGAAAATTATGATTATACGAGTTAGGCAGAAAAAAATATTCTTTATTTTAAGTACATTATTGTGGAGACTTACAATCATATCGTCGTCATAATCAGCCAGAGAAATTAATTATTAAAACTGTTTTCAACTTTCAACGTTTCGAGTTCGATGGATAAAAACGGAGAGTCAATATATTTCAGATATAATTTGTCAAGCATATGGAGTAATGACTGACCAAATTCCTCTCGTAAAATATAATACAAATGTAGTTACTGGAGGAACCTGTATTTTTATAAACATAATTTCTATACCGCTGTTACAGCATTTTCGTGAGCATACGCTTCCTTTATCTCAGGATTCTTGACTACATCCTTTTCTTCTTTGCGATGCAGATAGTAGAGATACCTGTAAATTATATTTAAGCATTATTATTTAATGCTACTCAATGGTTAATGGATTAATACGATAATAAATAAATTATCTGAATTGATTTTTGAATAAAATGTATTTGTGTATAGTATGTGTCGTTTTTTAAGTAGACCGGGTTTCTGAACTGTTTGTTACTCTTAAGAATATAAACACGAACAACTACTTTCTTAATATTCCTATGGTGCTATTAATCTACTATTGACCTTTTACCATGTGTATTTTTTTAAAAAACATTTCATGGAGGATTGCTAAGTGCTATAATATTGAATGAGATATTTAAATATTTATGGAATAACGGGAGCTATAACAAAATAGAAGCAAAGTTGTAGACAATTTAATTTGTTTACAAAATAAAACCACTTCACGCTGTATCCCGCACACATTAGGGTAGGCAGAGCGAACCTAATGTCAAGACTCCGTACCCTACTTTCCGCCGAAGTCTGGAAACATTGTGTGTTGGGTGGCGTAACTCAACGACAGGGCAGGGCGAAAAACTGAAAATATACTTTTTAAATAAATATTTCATTTCCTCGAGTGGGGATGCAACCTACAACCAGCGGAATTTTACAATCACACTTTGTGCTCCTGCGCCATGACTAGTCTCTTTATATTTTCTACTAATATTTTTTTATGTTTTCTAAAAAAAATTTTAAGTCCTAATTTTTTTTCAGCTTCCACACTGTATCCCGCAGACAGCAGGGTAGAAAGTGGGAACCTAGTGTTAAGACACTCTGTTCCCCACTTTCTGCCGAATTCTGGAGGTATTGGATGTTGGGGGCAGAACTCAACGCCGCGCTTTTACCTCGACACCAGAGCGAAGAAAATAGAAATATAAACGTAAATAAATATTTGACTTCCTCGGGTGGGAATCGAACCCACAACCGTCGCGTTACAGTCAGTGTCACAGTCACACCCTGCGCTGCTGCACGGCCTCATAATAAAAAGCAATCCACATCTATACTGTTAATAAGAATTTGTTTGTGATAAATCTGTATTTTTAACCGAATTTCAAAACAAGGATTAGGTTTTAATTTAATTATTTTGAATTCGATTTCGATGTTCGATTCGATTTGGGTATTTTTTGCAATATGCAATCATCACAGTTACAAAGAATATTATAAATCCTTACCCAAATCAATAATTTTATATTTAAGGCTGTTTCAGAACGAGTAAATTAATCATTGAAATCAACATATATGACTGTCAGTCAATTTTGTTTATTAAATGAATAATCATGTAGTTCAAGCGGGCGAAGCCTGGCAGGCCGCTAGTTGTGTAGTAACACTTTAAGATTGTAGACAACATAATACTCACAGAAATATAAATATTGCCGGCACAGTCATACAACCGCCAAGTAAATAAAACGCCCCGGGAAAAAATTTGTAAGTATTAGAATAAATGTCACTGTACATAGGACTATAAATGACTGGAACGATTGCTTCAACAAGGCCAATGACTGAACACATTTTACCTGAAACATAAAATAATCAAAATTATGTTAAAATATAAAAAAAGCAAATATTAGAATGTAATAATGTGTCCAAAGCAAAGATTTAGATCTATATTTCTAAAAGGCTTGACTTGGCGATACCATACTTAGGTACATATTCATAAATCTCTCTGAGAACTATCTTGGGATGCAGTTTTCATTCATAGATGGCATTGTGTGTTGAGTGGCGGAACTCAACGCCGTGCTTGGCTTCGACACAAGAGCGAAGACATTAAAATAAATAAATAAAAATAAATTTCAAATTTTATAGTTTATTTTAATTTTCTTGTATCTACTTTGCAGACTCGAGCGGATAATTACCACCCCCGGCATTTAAAACCGGCGTGAAATAGTGGCTTTTTGCCACTACGTTTCGCATTAGGTAATGCCGGGCTCCGGCGCCCAGCCATCCCAAAAGCTGGCAACGCACCAGTAGCTCCTCTGGTGTTACGCGGTGTCGTGGGCGGCGGTGATCACTTACTCTCAGGTGACCCGTACGCTCGTTTGCCATGCTTTTACCATAAAAAATATATATATATATATATTTACACTGCATTTCTGATCGTACATCGTTCATGTGATAACTGATGTTGGGTCTACAATTAAAAGGTTTTCCATTAGGGACATAACAATTTCGTATCTTTATATGAACGGACCCTTAAACTTTTTTAATGAACTGTCAATGTCAAAACGGTAGTTAAAGTAAGTCATATGGCTAAAATCGAATTTTATTCTTAAAATGTAACAATTGCACTATACCCACAATAAATCCAAACTGAACATCTTAAATATTTCTATATTTTAATAAAAGATAAAATTGTTATGTCCTTAATGGAAATCCCGATACTTTCTAAATATAACTTAGATTTAAGACTTATTGTAAATCTGTTTCGTGATCCTGTTGACTTTCAATTAAAAAAAAGGTGTATATTATTGTATACTTTTCAAGAGTTTCTAATGAAAGAATGAATTAGAATAATAAAGGCCGATTTATGACATAAATACTTAAGATTGTAAATTTGCTTTTTTGGGATTAAAAAAGTATAAGCCTTGAAAAGATATGTTTATTTTTAGTGTCCTAAGTATGATTGTATAATAATAATAAGTGAGTTGTGATTTACCAAATATTTGTGTTTTATTGCCATATACGTATGTGATTAAAACGAAAATATCTATATGTTACCTAACTAATTATTTTTTTATTAAGTTTTAAGTCAAAAATCCTTGAGCCCGGCATCATCAAAACTGTAAGTAAAGTGAACATCACCAACGGCGGGCTAAATTTGTCAACTTTTGTAAGCTATACTTCCCGTTGGCCTACTCCTGAAATTGGTACAGATGTCTCGGTGGCACTCGTGTCCGACTCGCTCTTAACTTAATTATAATAATATCCTTTTTCCTTGCCAGAAAAATACTTTTAAGCAGTTTTTCTTATTAACCTAGAAAATTATATTTTTCCTCTTTCAGTGTCATTATGTTATCATTCAGTATTTATATCAAATGCAGATAATAAAAGACAAATGCGAACAAATTTTCACTTATTCAATTCTTTGTTCAAAGCTTCATTCTCTATCCCGCACATTGCATTGTAGGCAGAGAGAACCTAGTCTTAGCACTCCGTTCTCCACTTTCCTCCATATTTTTCAAGGCATCACGTGTTGAGTGGCGGAACACAACGCGGCCTTGATGAGAGGGTGAAAAAATTAAAATATTAATAAATTATATTTCATTCCCTCGAGCGGAGATCGAACCCACAATCGGAGAAATTCAGTCACACTCTTGTGCGTCTGTGCCACGACGGAACGGCCTGGCTCAATTCATTCCAATTCGATGTAATATTTTTTGTAAATAAATTAATACAGAATCCGGTTGCTGCGGTTAGGCATCAAAGTATTTACAATAGGATCTATAAGAGTTTACTTTTATACATTTTGAAACCAGTTTCTTTAATATTCTATACAACTGATTATACATAAATGCTATACTTATATATGTGTGTCTACTAAAAAAATTTGATGGCCTTCTTAGTTATTTCGTATGTTTAAAATGACGTCAGTTAGAAATCTGATAAGTTTTTTTATTTATTTTAATTTAAATATATTAAAATACTCACCAACTTTATCTGGAGATACTACTTTAGTCCCTATAGATCTTACAACGGTCGTTCCAGAATTTCCAAAGAAGTCGAAAATGGGACCAGTGAAGAACCACGTCCTGTTAGGCGCAAATGCATATACAAAACTCGATACTACTTTGCATGTTGTAGCTAGCGCACCGATAAGGGCGTCGTGGACTTTTAAAAGTTTACTTAGCACTAAGACAGCAATAGCCGTTCCTGGAAAAAGGAATAGAAAAATAAATAGATAGATTATTTTGCTTTGGAAACCTTAAACTTGATTTTATAGATTTCGAATTGTATATATATTTTTCTTTTTTTAACTTAAAATCGTTAAATTTTAATATATTATGGGTTCATAATATATTGTTTTAGTAAATAGCTGAACATAGAGGAAAACATGTAATTTCCAAATGAAATCTCCTAATAGTTACAATTGTCAGTAACAAACAACAATTACACCCGTTTGTCACATACGAGTACAGTCATTAGGCAACTTTTAGACTTTGAGACTATGTCTCAAAGTCAAGTTCTAATTTTATTAATGATATACTCTTCTTCTCTATTCTTGTTCCTTTAATTGATGTGAGATTTAAGAACATAAGTTTTATTTCGCTTCGCGCTGAACATAATAGAGAATAGAGTGTTCTAACACTAGGTTCCCGCCGCCCATTTTGCTTCATTGTGTTCGGGATTCACCGTGAAACTGAATATAGCGTACACAGTAAGATAGGCAGAGCTCCGTTACCCTTTTTGGAAGTATTGCGTACGAACCGCCGAATTTTGGCGGCATTGCGTACCTCGACACCAGAGCGAAGAAATAAAAATATAAAATATTTCATTTTCTCGAGTGGGAATCGAACCCGGCGAAACCTCGACCCGCATTTATAGTCACACGCTTGTGCCTCTGCACCACGATTGGCCTGATAAACACACAAGTATACTATTGTATACTCAGAAAGAGTAGAGGTTGAAGGATAGCAGGATACGCAGTGGTGAACTAGTGTTCGACACCCCGAGATATTGCGTGTTCCGTGGCAGACCTCAACGCCGCACTTTGCCTCATTAACAGCGTGAGGAAATGAAATATATAATAATTCAATACCACTAGTGGCAATCGTTCCCGCACTTAGCAGGATACAGCGTGTTAATATATTACGTTCCCCACTTTCCGCCGAATTTTGGAGGCTTCGCGTGTTGAGTGGCGGAAATCACGCCGTGCTTTGCCTCGACACCAGAGCGAAAAAAATGGAAACATAAATTAAAATAAATATTTCACTTCCTCGAGTGGGGATCCAACCCACAACCGTCGCGTTACGGTCGCACCTTTGTGCTTCTGGGTCACGACGGCCTCTGATGGAATGTCCCTGATCACAGATTTGATTGATTTGAAGTGGGTGACGTGATGAAGCCACCGCAATTATAAATCTATATTAGAAAAATATTTAACTTTGATTGGTGTCTGTAACCACATTATTACATAAGATATAATGAACATATTATGATAAACACAATAACATTTTTTTTCAACAAAGTAAACCAGTATGCTTACTCATACGTAAATGTATAGGTATAAATATATTTTTTAGCATTACAGTGTATCCTGCATGTAGCAGAGACGGTAGAGGGAACCTTGGGAACTAGTGCTATAACACTCAGTTCTCATTTAGACACCATAACGAAGAAATAAAAATATTCCACGAGTGGGATTTCAACCCACAACCTATCGCGTTTACAGTTATACTCTTGTGCCCCTGCACCTCGACGGGCCTCGCAACTTAATATACATCGCCTCCAGAGTTTGGCGGAAATCTTAACACTAGGCTCCGTCTGCTTATCCTATAAAAAATTGAAATGTTTTTCTAAATATTTATAATTTATTGGCTTAATAACATACGAGTAAACAGGTGTTAAAAAGATCTTGGTTTTTCTTGGGTCTTAGAAATAATTATTATACAAATAATGCTTATGATAATACAATAATGATTATACAAATTATAAAAATATCATACCAGCCAATCCCATAAGGACAGAATATGTGGAGAACAAACTGAAGTCCACTACATCCATGCTAAATTTCTTCAAGGTATATAAGAATAAAACAGAGCTTTCACCTAAAACATAATGTAATATAGAGATTTTGTTTTTTATAAATTATACTACGTTTTAGTATCGTTGTAAAAATCATGCTATCATACCGAATACTGGTCCGATGACAGCAATATGTGCCCAAACAATAAGCCATATTTGGCTAAGTTCCTTTTTGGGTGACAAAAATAGCAGAGAAAGTGTATCCCAGGCATTTTTTAGATTAAAACAATCTCGTATTTCTTTTTGACAGGTGCCTCTTATGTTTGCCACCTTTACATCATGTATTCTAAAATAGGTATAGAGGCATCCAAAAGAAAATAAGAAAGTACTAATGCCAAATATTCCGTAAAACCCGACTTGCTCTAATAACACGCCACTAATAGAGGCTCCCAAGGGTATCCCCAGTGTAACTATAACAGCGACACAACCCATTCTAAATGTTCTAGATTCAACTGTAGTCACATCTGATATGAAGCTGTAGGAGCCCATCAATGCAATTGATATACCGCCACTGAAAGCTGAAGGTAGAGCTTCAATCAACGCTGTTACCCATAATGGCCACTCTATGAAGAAGTAAGTCGCAAAAATCAAACCAATTGCAGAAACCAGTTCACCGAACATTGGGATAAGCATCAACAATTTTCTATTTCCAGTTTTATCACTCCATGCACCAACAAACAGTATAGCGACAGCAGGTAATCCGCTTTGCAATGGTTGTTTCCATGTTGTCATATCTGCGACAAGTTTCTGAGCTCCTTCCAGGGCAGTTAATGTGAGGTTATCATTAAAATCACCAGAAATAGCCTGGGCGCAAATCATTTCAGAATAATTAAGATCAGCACGACATGCCTTTTCCATGTTTAGTTTCTGTACAGCCACAGATGAAATGACGTTTGGTAGAATATAACAAAACAAGAAAGGCTCAACTGTAAAGAAACTGAAGATTTTCTTAATTTTCTGTGGGAAGGACGTTTGGATAATTTCGTTTTGTTCACCAACATTTTTATCAATTTCACCATTTACTTCTGTTTCAGTAATTTCATCATCACCTTGCACTTTAGAAGTCATTTTGTCACTGTCGTATATTAAAATATTAAAAAAATTACATCACCATATTTATCTAATTAAAACTTACAAAATAAATAATAAAACACACCCGCGTGCAGTCCGCTTGTTTGTAAATACGAGTATCTAATGACGAACTGAAGTGACTTTGAAGCTCACGCTCAGCGAAGTTGTTCCGGTTAAAAAGTTGTATATGTGTGGAGTTAATTTAATGCCAGTGTAATCATAGAGCAACCTTGGTGGTGACCTAAACAAGCCAAAGTTCGACACTTTGTCGAATGAAAGAAATATTTTTGGACCTTTATTGATTGGTAAGTATAATAAAGAGTAATTATTTTCTTTATATGTTTTAAACCGTTTTTACCTGTTATTATTATTCAACCATGGTTTGTTTCACCTTTTTTTGGGTACACGCAAAAACTTATAGGTAAATATTATATAAACTGTATATATTTATATATTTTGGAGCATTGGTCGTGTAGGGCATAAAAACAAAACTATAGTTCTACCTCAACACGCAATGCCTCAAGAGTTCGGCGGAAAGTGGGGAACGGAGTGTATTAACACTAGATTTCTTCTGCCTGATTTTGTTTTAAATTATTGCATAATAATCTAAGTACCTACTTTAAATTCAAGTCATCGTTTACTACCTACTGTATTTATTTCTACTTTGCATATATCTATTAAACGCTACCTAATTCCGCCAAATTCTGGAGGCATTGCCTGTTGAGTGGCGGAACTCAACGCCGCCCTTTGCCTCCACACCAAAACGACAAAATAAAAATATGAATTTTAAATAAATATATATAATTATATTATATTTATTATACATGTATTATATGTAAACTATATCACATTTATAATGTTGTTTTTTGTCTCGTAATTATTGTTACTAATAACAAACTTTTTATGGATTATGCGGTTCCTATATTATTATTTATTTTGTAAATGTTTACGCCCAAGGTTACCTGTAAGAGATCCACTAATAATGATAAGGTCGCCTTTGTATGCCAGTTATATTACTACATCGATGGATTTTCTTTTTTATTGTACTTATATTGTGTATGCAATAAAGAATTTTGTCTATCTATCTACATATTTCATTTCCTCGAATGGGAATCAAACCCACAACCAGTCGGCTTACAGTCACACTTACCCTTACAGTACCCTTGCCCAGGACTGGCCTCACCTTTATGTTTAGTTTTGAATAATTGACAATAATTGTAAAGCGCCTACTATTTTGCAATATCAAATATGTATATTATTTTAATAGATATTGTTTCTGTACACCATGTCCATCTTTTTAATTTTACGATTTTGCCTGAATGAATGTAGACAAATAGAATCTAAATCACACTCCGTTCTCTGCTTTTCGTCAGGATTCAAAACATTGCAAGTTAAATATTAACTTTCTTAGTTAAGATTTAATAAATAAGTACAAGTAATTTAAATATACCTAATGATAATAATAATAATAATATGCTGCATTGAGCAGGGATTTAAATCGATTCAGACTCTGTGCCTGGCTTATATCAACAGGAAGGAAATTCCATAGCCGAGCAGCTTTGACTGAGTAGGAGTTAGTAAAAAAGGAAGAGGAATGAGATTAGATCGGAGACAACGATCATACGAGTTAGTTAAAAACTGAAATCGTTCTTTTAGGTTAAAAGGGGTTGAGGGATTAAGCAGCACACAGTAATAAAGAGGTAATATATGAGTACTCCCGCAAAGTTTTATAGAGAACCACTTGAGCTTTTTACGAAAGTCAGAAATATGGTAATTATTGCGAAGACCAAATATAAACCGTATATAAAAATTTTGAAGTCGCTAAAGCCTATTTAGGTACTCGTCTTTAATATCGAGATAGCAAGGATCAGCATTATCAAGAATTGGTAGTAATAAGATGTTTGCAGCACAATTTTAGTTGGTATAGGTAGAAAATTGTGCAGTCTACGAAGAGAAGCAACTGCTGTATAAAGTTTCCGGCCGAGTTCATTATTTTGCGGCTCCCATCACAATATAATGCCCAAATTTTTTACCTTTGTTGCATAAAGAATCGGCTTACCACCTAAAGTCAGAGATAGATAGTCTATTTATTTATTTTATTTTAGCTTCACGCTGTATCCCGCAAATAGCAGGGTAGACAGAGGGTGTAAGTGTTAAGACACTTTCTAACAAGTTCTGGAGGCATTGCGTGTTGAGTGGCAGAAATCAACGCCGCGCTTTGCCTCGACACAGGAGCGAAGGAAATGGAAATATAAACGTAAATAAATATTTCACTTCCTCGAGTGGGGATTCAACACACAGCCGTCGTGTTACAGTCACAACTTTGTGCCACTGCGCCACGACGGCCTACTTGATAGTGATATTGTAACATAAATTTGTAATTCATCGGCATATAACATAGATGGCAGAGAGAAGATATCTGAGGACAGATCGTATTGATGAAAACTGAAAACAGAAGTGGAGACAAGACCCCACCTCGTGGAACACTAGCAGTAATAATAGACCAATCAGAAAAAGAGTCTTCTGTATGTATACGTTGCCAGCAATCGCACAAGTAACTATGAAACCGTTTAACCCCCTCAGGAGATACATTCAGAGAAATAAGAATTCGCTAGCAGGATATCGTAGTCCGCTGTCAGGTTTATATTCATCTCAATTACAAACATGTATCTTTTTTTTATTTTTGTTTAAAAAAATATAAAGTAATATTTTATTAGCCAAAGCAAGAAATGCTCTTGCTAATAAATTTAAATAATTACACACACAACTATAGATCTTCTCTTTGATTTACGTACTGGTCATAATTTATAAGTAGTAGCGCATTTTCTTTGCAATAAAGGCTAATGTCTAAATAAGAATTAACCGGTTTTGTCGTATGAAGTTATTATCTTTCTCAAACTATATTAATTACAAAGAAACCGGTCAATTGCGAGCCAGTCTCGCCCACCGAGTCCTCCGTACCAGTTTCAGGATTGTAGGTCAACGGATAGTACTACTTATGAGAGATAACAAACTTAAAATGCGGGCATATGCCCATATCCGTAATTCCCCTTGAGGCACGGAACCCTAAAAATTCTATATATTACATTTAACAATCAATACTTAAGGAATTACCTAGTTAGTAAATTTGATTTCATAGTGACATGATGACAAAGCCAGTTGTGGTGCAGGGCCTCAAGTATGTGACTGTAAGCGCGATTGGTTGTGGGTTCGTTCCCCAGGAAATGAAATATCTATTTCAGTGTATATTTTCATTTCTTCTCACTGGTGCCGAGTCAAAGTGCGGCGTTGAGTTCCGCCGGAAAATGGGGAACGGAATGCTTTAGCTAGCGGAGTATCTAAGAGTGTCTTGCCTTTTGCCTAACGGATATAAAAAACATGATTAAAGTAAAAAGGGATAATTGATTTAGGATATTTAAGGGATGGTTAAGTTTGTCTCTGACCACTTCTTCTCTATCAGTCATTAAGGGAAAACAAAGAATTTTAATCATTTTTATATATTTACCGCTCTGAACTGAACTGATCTATAAATATGTTGAATATTTGACTCTAAAATAGCAATAAATATTTAAATACATCGCCCCCGTCCCATCTGCGTCACGACGCTGACATAAATACATTAAAACAATTCAATAACTTATCATAAAAAATACTACAATGTTCTCAACATTCACATCAATATCTTCATAAGTTATATATTTTCATAAATTTCTTCTGTTTTTCTTTTAGCTTCTCGCTGTATCCCGCACGTATAGATAGAAAAAAAGCCTGGGAACCTAGTGATAAGAAACCCCGTTCCTTAATTATAATTCCGTTTCCCGCTTTCAGCTGAATTCTGGAGGCACTGTGAGTGATGTTAAATATATTATATTTAACTTTATTCATATTTTATTTTTCGATCTGCTTAGTTACATAATATGTTCATTGTATTATAATGTCTAATATCTATAAGAAATACAATTTAAATATATTTAAATTTACTTATAGTTAGGGAGCCGAAGAGGGGATTTTCGGCGATCATCGAGCGCGTCAGAAAATCACATGGGGAGAAACCTGTACCCTGTAGTGTACTGTCATGAAACGAGAGTGCGTTAAGGGTATACTAGTAAAAATAAATCGATTTCCAGAAAAACTTGAGCGCATTAATTTAATGCAAATAACTTAAATACATCTAGAATAGTGTATATTTTAAAATCTGACGATTTGAGTGGAGAATAAAAAAATAAGGGAGTGTTAAAATTATAAAACAATGTCACCTCGATATATTCGACGGTTATTGACTTCATTTTGAAGAAATTCCATTCCTCAAATTCAAATTATTCATTTTTAAGGATTACGGAGAAAAATAATCTGGCGATTTTCATAAGGTGATGATGTAGGTGAAAAACATAAATAAAGTGCAGAGCGAGCGAGAAATACAACGCTGAGTCCTCAGAACTCAGCGTTGTATTTCTGCTCCGCGTCTCTCTTTCCTTCTCACTTTTTCTCTATCTCTCATTCTCTCGTACCATCCCTACGTATGTTATGTTAATTTCACAGCTGATTAAAACGAAGAAATGGTGAGAATTAACCAAGTGAAAATCAACTATGAAGACAAAACCAATGAGGATGAAGATGAATATTGAAATATTTATTTTTAATATTATTTTATTACAAAAAAAATCAGGTTTTCATTATCATTCGGGAAGACTCGACAACAGAGATTAAGTAAAACAGTCTGTATAAAAATAACGCTTCTGTGACGACAAATTTAGCATCTCCACCTCTCCTATTATTATAAAGCAGATTATAAAAGATATTTTATAATATATTTCAAAAATTTTCCAGTTT
>DWGR01003544.1:0-12049 GCA_018247715.1 Heliconius burneyi | reverse complement strand
CTATGTCTTTTTCTTTCTTTTCTCTAACAGTTGGAGTTGGAGATATTTTTTCATATTTCTCAAGAACAGGTCTCTCGTAATCATCAACGAAATCTAATTCATACTGTAATGTAAGGAAACATCACTGTAAAGCTTATATCATTATATGTACGCCGGATTACTTTTAAATAATTAACTATATATAATTATTTTTAAATAGCCATATAGGTAAGTTTTTATTTCTACATATTACCTATATAGTTATATAAAAATAATTATATAGTTATATTTATTTTAAGTTAACGTGGCGTCCTATCAATTTATTATTTTAATTTTACATTTTTTATCCATATCTTGAAACTAGACACGAGAATTCAATCTGTAAAAATAACATATAACAAGTAACATATAACAGCAGCAACAAAAACATTTATTAGCAGCATGCGATTTTTTTCAACCAATTTTCAAAGTCAACCAAAGGACAACGACGAAGACAACGGACCTTAATCAAACCCAATTCGTGAAAAGAGCTGGAATAAAGTATTTCGTGTGCAAAATTTTGCTAAATTTGATCTTGTGTAATAGTGTATAAAGCGACGTTTACATAAAAATGCAAGTAAAGTGTGACGTAGTGTAAAAAGAAAAGATTAAGTAGAAAGAAGTACAGAAATAGATAGAAAGGAAATGAAACAACGACAATAAGACCACAATGGGACGTCACAAACAACTTTCAGTATTTCAAGATGTTTACCCCATCAACGTTTTCTTTATTGTCAGATGTAGCCTTTTTGGGCTTTTCAGCTGTTTTCTTGACAGTTTTCTTTAGTTGGGGCACCTCAAATTTACCTCCTTTTATTGCCAGAGGTTCCTAAATACATAATATATTCAAGTTAAACTATCGGAATTTCTACGTTATAGAAGCGGTTTTTGTAGTGCATGTGAGACTAAGTTTGTTAGTGAGTATGTGCATTAAATCTATCTAGAAAATGTGCTATTAAAATTGTCATATTAATATAGTTATTCCGTAACTACCTCAGCTCTAATCTATTTAAATTTATTTTTTATTCACGAATGAATAAAAGTTTCTATACCTCATCAGTGGTATTTTTCTTGACGACAGCGGGTTTCTTAACTTTAAGCTGAGCAGCTTCCGAGCCCTCCTACGAGATATTACTTATTTAATTATAATATCATAACAATTTAGCTGAGATAATTAGAAAACAAGAAGAGATAACTACCGTAGGCTTTTTCTGAGCAGGTTTCTTTTGTGTTAGAGATGCCTCCTCTGGAGCGGTTGTGCTTGTTTTAGTTCTAGGCTTGGTAAGACTGAACGCCTCTTCAGTATCCTCACCCTAAGCTCGCAAGTAGTAAACAAATGTGAAAAACTTAAGATAGAGTGATACAAAAAATAGTGAAATAATTCTACAGTCAAGAAAACTAGTGACATTTCCATAATGTGCAACTAGTGCTTGAAAATAAAGTGTGTACTAGTATATATTGTCTAAAATATGTGTCTAATTACTATATGTACGAGTATTTATTATTGAGTTGTGACATATATTATTGAATTGTGTATATTTTTAAGTCTACTAACTATATTCTACGCTATACAATGTTACCTTTATAAGTATTAACATTCTTTCTAATAATTGTGTCACCGATAAAGGTAAAGCTTTGCCAATCTGTGAATGATTTTTAATTTTGTATTTATTATTTTTACGTATTTATTATATTATACGCACTTTGATAATCTTATACATTTTAAGTACTATATAAATAATCCCTATATTTTTCCAATTGAAGTATGCAGGACGTCGTACCTTTTGTTCCTTATCCTTAGGTGATGGACGTTTAATAGTTTTTTCTTCGACAATTTCGGGTTTCTTAATTTTAAGTTTAGCTTCTGCCTCATCTTCCTATATGAAATAATGTAATTTTTTATATTAACCGTTAAAAGAATTTATTACTTACTTTATGTGCTATTTGTATGTGTATACGAACCGTAGGCTTTATTTCAGCCGGTGTTTTATGTGTAAGTGAAACGTCTTCAGGTTCTTGGCCTGGTTTTATCGGAGTTTTAGGCTTAGAAACACTGACACTTTCGTCAACGTCCATTGGCTAAGGGAAAATAATAAATTTGAGTTATATTTCTGATTCTAATTTTAATATTATTTTCATATTATAATATGCTGTACCTCTGGTTTATCTTTATCTTTAACTGATCGCCGTTTTTGTACGGTCGCAGAGGAGAGAGTTTCCTCTTCTGGCTTTTTATCCTCCTGAATAAATTTATACATATTAATTACCTACTATTTATAATGTTTTCAAAAAAATATATATTAACAGCACGAGTTACAAGGACATATTTATGTTTTATGTGTAGTATGTATTGAGAATTTTATACCTTTTTCTTTTTCTCAATTGGTGTTGGTGTAATTTTCTCATACTTTTCGAGAACTGGCCTCTCATAGTCGTCGACAAATTCTTCTACCTCGACCTTCAAAATGATTACCGTTTATATCATACCTTTGGGACTCAATTACTGTTCATTAAAGAAAATTAAAACGCAGACCTTAAAAATAATATATTAAATACCTATATTAAGTACTACAAAATATCTAAGCACAAAATATTATTTGCAGTATTAACAATAGTAGGCATTGTGTAAGTATACTGTAAGTTCAAAACTAATAATAAAGTTATACATGATATTAAGTATCATCTGCAAGTGTGGGGCGCGCTGGTTTGCTGATTTTTTTTTACAGTTTTTTATGTCATGCAAAGAAAGCGTTATCATTTTCAAAAGCGTTGAAATTTATATGCCGATGTGCATTTGTTTAGAAATGTGTGCGTAACTACAGCTCAAAGAAATATTATTTTTTGCAAACAATATATTTTCAAGGAATAATTGTGATTTGTGACGAAGAATAACAACTTATGCCAAGATATATTAAAGGCCTAGTATTATAAAAAACCGTATTATTTGTTATCGGTATTATTCCAAACTAGATAATTTAATACCTCTTTTTCTTTAAGAGAAGGACGTTTCTTAGCCTTTGGCTCATCCTTTTTAACCACTTTGGGTTTTGGTTTCTCGTCGGGTTTTTTCTCATCCTCCTAAATTAAATAACATCGTAAGAATAAGGTAAATCATAAATTATATTGCCTATATTTTTTTAAAAATAGAAATTTAATTTCTACCTTGTCTTTAGCCACAGATCGTTTTCTTAAGGTTGGTATTTCCGGTTCATCTTCTCTTTGTTTCGGTTTAATTTTACCTTTCATTATATCAGTTTCGTCCTTTAAAAATGTTTAAAAAATCTTAAAATTACATTTACCTCAAAACAATTTTAATAATTTAAAGGAAGTTTAAGCTACCTGGTTATCGCTAGGACGACGTTTATCTTTAGCAGTAGGGGAAACTTTTTCGTATTGTTCCAATTCGGGTTTTTTATAATCATCAACGAATTCTGGCGATTCCTAAAAATTTGTTCAACGCACGTTTTATTTTACCGCAAATCAATTGTATATATGTACGTAAGTATATAATTATATATTTTGTATTTGTGTACCTCACTAACTCCGTTTGATTTCTTGGACCTATCAGATGGCGTTGGTGTGACTTTGTCATATTTCTCAAGATCTGGACGTTCATAATCATCTACGAATTCTTTTTGTTCTTCAAGCTAAAGTAAACATATTTATTTATTTAAAAATATCATAAGGATATATTATTATTAATAATAATTAATATATTTATGTCAAGGCCTAAGTAGAAGCTACCTTTTTCAGAGGTTTTTTCGATTGCGCTACTTGTGGTTCTTCAGTAGTCTCCTCGCCAGGTTTTATCGGTGCTTTAGATAGTTTAATTTGTGATACCTCATCGACAGGCTCTTCTGGTTTAAGTACACCCTTTTTAATACTAAGTCGTTTAGGTTCTTCTTCAACCTATATTATTATTGTTATAAATTAATTTTATGTTTTATACGTTTTAACATGAAAAATATTAAATTTATGCTAGAAAATCTATTTGATTAACAAAAAATACAAACACGTTCTTTTAAATTTTCTTTTAAAATTATACCTTTTCTTTCGATTCAACTTTAGGTTTTTTCTCGGGTGCGAAAGTAGCAAGTGACGCCTCCTCATCACTTTCATCTGGCTGACTTTTAACACTTTCAGATAATGAGGCTCGTTTTGTCTGAGATTAACGACAATAATTTTAAAATATTAATGTAAAGTCAACAAAATAAAAAATAAGAAGTATATTTAGATATGTAGAGTATTTTCTGTCATGTTACCTTAGGTGTGTCATTTACTTTTTGTTTCTTTTCAAGAGGTGTGGGTGTAATTCGTTCATATTTCTCCAAAACAGGACGCTCATAATCATCGACAAACTCCAATTCATCCTAAAGTAAAAATGGTTTTAGCACATCTACATGTTAACACAACACAACACACGACAATTAGATTACCTTTTAAACACTTATAAAATATCAATTTAAAAAAATATATTCAAAATATATCGCATCTTTTTGTTGTCGAAAATATATATTTGTTTGGTTTTTATACATCTATACAGAACAAATATAGTTAAAGAAAAAAATATACTTACATCTTCTTCCTTCTTTTTAGAAACAACTTTCTTTTTGATAATCTTTTTCTTTTCCTCAGTCTTTTTAGTTACCTTCTTTTCTTCTTCAGGTTTAGGTTCCTCTTTAGGTTTAACTGGCTTTAATTTTGGAATGCCTTCAATCTTGGGCTCAGCTTCTGGAACTTTTTCTGTTTTCTTTTTCTCAATCTTTTCTAAGAGAGCTTTCTTGTCTTCCTCAGACTTAGCAGTCTTTTTCTCAAGTATTTTTTTCGCTTCTTCTATTTCAACTTCCGCCTTTTTCTGTTCTTGTACCTTCGACTCCATTTTTTTAGATTCTACCTTAGTTTCAGTTTTTTTACCTTCTATTTTAACTTCCTCATTTTTGGCTTCTATTTTAACTTCCTCTTTCTTAGTTACTTTTTTAGCAGCTGCTTTCTTTTCTTCTATGACAATTTGTTCCTCTTCTTTTTGTTTTTCTACAGCTTTCTGCTAATATAAAAAAGGTAAACCCGATAAGTATAAATACATTGTGACAATAAATTATCCGGAAATTTCAATTTAAAGTCGCACGTTAACTATTTATTTTAAGTTGGTAGCACTGTGCTCACCTCTGACACCAATTTTTAGCGCGATCTGGCAGCTAGTTTGTTAACAGCACTCAATTTAGTAAACATGCCTTAGTAGAGCGCGGTGATTTTTATAATGAATCCAATAATTGAACAAAGAGTTTGCATTAAATTTTGTGTTACAAACAAAATTTCGTGTACGGAAACGTTGATAATGTTGGGAGAGGCTTACGGTGAATCAATTTTAGCAAAAACACAAGCTTATGATTGGTACAAAGCGTTGAAAAAGGGCCTTGAAGATTTGCCTCGTTCTGGACGACCTTCAACCTCTTCAATCGATGAAAACATTGAAATTGTAAAGAAAACTGTGCTCGAAAATCGTCATACCAGTGTTAAAGAGTTATGTTAGCACAAGACCATTACACCTCTCGAGAGTCGATTCGTTTGATTTTGGTTGACATTTTGGACTTGAGAAAGGTCGCTGGCAGACTTGTTCCAAAAGAGCTGAATTTCATGCAAAAAAAGCATCGTGAAGAAGCCTCTTTAGGCACGCTGGAGCGTGCCAATGCTGATCTCTCATTCATGGAATGCATTATAACTGGCGATGAGACATGGGTTTACGAGTATGACATGCCAACAAATCAACAATCATCGAAATGGCAGACCAAAAACGAGCCAAAACCGAAAAAACCGTGCCAAAGCAAGTCAAAAGTGATGCTTACTGTTTTCTTCGATATTCGAGGTGTGATCCACTATGAATTCCCTCCGGAGGGACAAATAGTCAATAAGGAATACTATTTAGCTGTATTGAGGCGCTTCCGCGAGAAAATCCGTAGGAAACGGCCGGAATTATGGAAGGTAAATTCGTGGATTTTGCATGACGATAATGCACCATCGCGTCGAGCTCCCGTCGTGATCGCA
Organism: Heliconius burneyi; assembly: GCA_018247715.1. Lineage (NCBI taxonomy): Eukaryota > Metazoa > Arthropoda > Insecta > Lepidoptera > Nymphalidae > Heliconius > Heliconius burneyi. The sequence goes on along the minus strand of DWGR01003544.1, from coordinate 5,989 downwards.
TTTAAGACCAAAAACTCGATAAATACCATCGATCAAGCACCGTACTCACCAGACCTAGCTCCGGCCGACTGTTTCCTGTTCCCTAAACTCAAATTGCCACTCCGAGGACACCGTTATGAGTCAATTGAAGACATAAAAGAGAATTCGACGCGAGAGCTAAAGAAGATCCCGGAAAGTGCTTATATAACATGTTTTGAAGATGATGGAATGATGATGGAAGAAGCGTTGGCACATGTGTATTGCATCAAATGGGGCCTATTTTGAAGGCGACAAAATAAATATTGATGAATAAATTAATACTTTTTGTTTTATTTACAATTTCCGGATACTTTATTGTCACAATATGTATCTCTTAGTTTATCAAAAATAATTCATCATTATGATTTAAATAACTATTGATTTTTTTATCTTGCAATAACAAACCTTTTTCTCTTCAATATGGTTTTCTTCAATAATCGATTTTTCCTCAACAATTGACATTTCTTCTTCTGACTCTTCAATTACTGTAGTTTCTTCTTCTTCTTCTTCCTTTTTCTTTTTCTATATTTATACATAAGTTAAATAAAATATTTATAAAATATATATTGACATGAAATATTTCTTATACATTTATACTTACTTTTTCTTCAATAATTGTTAAATCAGCACTAGATTCGTCTTCTCCGAATTCATTTCGAATCACAACTTTGTAATTTGCTACATATTTTGTTGTTACTTTTCTGATGAAAAGTCGAGCATTCGTACCATCGAAAGACGTACTTATTTCTGAAGAATCTCTAATAACTGTAGAATTCTTATACCATGTACATCTGCAGGACTGGTCTGACGTTTTCAGGACAGCAATAAACTCTGCTTCCTCATTCTCTTTTCTAGCCTAAATGTAAATAATAAATTAGTGTCAAAAATATATATAAATTAGAATTATATAAAAGACATACATATTTATATTTATGTTAAGGTAAATAAATATTTAATGTCATTTAACATACCAAGCTCCTAAAGTGTTTAATGATCTGTGGTTTTTCTCCCTTTTCCTCAGGAATATCGGTAATTTCAACTTGTTGTGATGTTGCCTCTCCTTTCTCGTTTTTAGCGACAAGTTTATATGATCCTTTATCATTTTGCGACACATTCGAAATTTCTAATTTGACTGCAAACTCGCCCTTAAAGATACACGAATTAAAATTATTTGTCTTAAATAACATAATGTAAAATAATTCAAGATTATTTTTAATTTGATAAATTATAGAGATTTATATATTAGCAGAATATATTTACCTCTCTAACAGGTTCTATTAGAACAGTGTGCCTAGAATCTTCTTTAACCGCACTGGCTTCTTTGAACCACGTGCAAGTTGGTGCAAATTTACTTAACACTTTACATTCAACAATTACAGTCTTCTTTTTAATTATTTTAATGATCTTTGGTTTTTCTTTAATAACTGGAATGACTGTAAGAAAACAAAATGTACATTTATTCACGGCTAATATTATATTTTAATATACATACTTTTTTATTTTATTTTGAATTAAATTTTCTACATATTAGTATTCTAATCTATTTAAAATTGTTTAAGAACTTACTTTCAATATTGAGCGTAAGATTTGCATTGAGCTCTCCAAGTTCATTTTTGATATTGCATTTATACAATCCGGAGTCTTCAATACCAGGGTCGACAAGTTCCAAAATGATAGTGTAAATATCTTCTTTTACTTCTACCCTAGTTTTTATTTTCGACGAGTCCCTGATTTCCTTACCCTCGTGGTACCAGACGATCGTTGGTCTAGGACTAGCTTTAACTTTGCAACCCATTATAACCAGTTTACCATTTTCTTTTGATTGAATCGTAGGTTTTTCAACAAAAGTTGGTCCTTCACCCTCAGGTTCGGGTTCTGCTTCAATATTCAAGTTAAGATTAGCATTGCTTTCTCCAAATTCATTCCGAACATGACAACGATAGGCGCCACCGTCCGCTGCCGTTGGGTTTGTTAAAAGCAATACCAATTCATAAACATCCTCGCTAATGACTGATGATTTTATTTCTATTTTACTGCTAGCCTTGATAACGTTCGAGCCTCTGTACCACGTAACTTCAGCCGCCGGCTTGGCTTTACAGACACAGCGCATTGTAATAAGCGTACCATCTTCGTTGGGAATGATTCGAGGTTTTTCCACAAATGACGGTGCAAAACCATTTTCATCATCCCCACCTAAACAACATAATTCAATTTATACTGATTTGTCATTATAACAATATAATATCATGCAGCATTAAAGCTTTAGGCCTCACATGCGACGCTACTGAATGCGTACTTTACCCAATAATTTAAATTTGAATATACATATTTCAATCTCTTATTACCTTGGAAGTTTAGAGCAATATTTGCATTGCTTTCACCGAACACATTGAAAGCGTTACATCTATAATTCCCACCGTCTTCCTGTGTAGGACTTAAAATTTCTAGAGTAAGATTAAAAGTATCTTTTCCTATAGCTTTCCTAGACATTTTCATTTTAGCACCGTCCCTAATCTCTTTGTCACCGTGAAACCACGTAATGTCGGGCACGGGATATGCTTCTAAGATACATTCCATTATTAAAATATCCCCCTCTTGCCTAATCGTAGGTTTTTTGGGAAATCTAGGTGCTTTGCCATCAGGTATTCTGTTTAAAAGATTAAGAGTTAGTAAATATCCTAAGCCCAAAAGAGAATACTTTAAATATTGCTAAAATTAATCTTACTTTGGTTTATCCCCACCCTGGAAATTTAAATTTATTTTTGCCACGCCTTCACCGTGCTTATTTTTAGCCACAGCCCTGTATTCTCCTTTGTCAGAATTTTCTACCCCTATAATTTCTAATCGCGCCATATGATATAATGTTTGATCCTCTTCTAATGATATTTTGTATCGACTGCTTTCTTTTATTAATTTCTTTCCATGGTACCTGCATGCATGTTTACGCATTAAGATACAAAGTTAAATTATAAGGACATTAGAATATTTTCATTTTCTACAGTATGTCCTTACCATGTGATGGTTGGTTTCGGTTTGCCAACACATCGACATTCGAACGTAATTTTGGTACCATCCTCCGATTGCCTGATGACAGGTCTCTCCGTAAATGTCGGTTTGATAAAGTCTTCAGGCACGGGCGCTTCATCGCCTATATCAGTGTTTATATTAGTAAATTTGTTTCTGTTAAATTGCCACGACGATTTGCAGCTTTGCCGTTAAAGTCATTGGAAATTTGTAAAATATTTAAGATGTTTTCTAACAATTTGTGTACGTATTAATAACAACGCAGGTTGGTATATAAGAGTTAATTAAGGAAGAGTATAGTTAAATATATCAAATAGATACATAAATAAACTTCATAATTTTATCTAAATTGATTCTAGATATATCCCGATCAGTACGCATTACAGTTGCTAAGGTACTTATGTAAGACGTGCTTACGCGCAAGCAAAGTAAAAATTTCAAATTTTATAAACATTTAACACAATACGAGTATAAAGCGCGGGTGTGGCATGTTAGTCAAGCTTTAGCGTATATGAGATAATTATGAGGTCTAAATATATTTAATATATATTTATTAGTATAATGCACTTTTTTAAACATGTTTAATTTTATGTGGGTTTAATATGTGTATTTCATTTTTTTATTTATTAATTACATTTAACGTTCAAATTATTTGCTCTTCACAGAAAACATCTTAAAATCTACATAAATCAAAATATGGAAAAAAAATTGAGTAACTACAACATTTTTGAGAATTAGTTAATGAAAAAGCTTTGCTGCAAATTCTACGTTTGCAATAATGAAATCTAATATATTTATGAGATTAGAATCACACATACAAGTAAGCATCAATAGTGTAAAGCAACATTTCTTAACTATAAAAAATTATATATTTCTTTTAAAATATTTATAAAATAAGATTTTGTGTTATGTGTAATTGTTTGTATGTGTGCATTTAAAAGTATGTACATATTATGTGTAATGGCAGTGTATTGGAATATATGCAAAATTTCATCTATTAATAATACCATCCATAATTTTGATAAGTAAACCACTAATCTACTATTATAATAGAGATTGAACATATCAAAACATACAGAACTTGTGATTTTTTTTATATTCCCTATTTTATTATAATTTAACTTCCTACATTTATAATATGTATATTACTCACTGTCGAAGTTCAAGCTGATCGTAGCGTTGCTCTCGCCGAGCTCGTTCTTGGCCGTAACTCGGTACTTGCCAGCGTCTTCAACTGTCACGTTGTTGATCTCTAGCGACGCGTAGTACGATTTGCCGTCTTTGCTTACTGTTAACTGAAATCGAAAAAATATAGAGCGTCAGTTTTTTTTATTTACATCCCTTAAGAAGATTTTATAAATATTGATTTATAATTTCTTTTATATGTTTATAAAATGTGTTGTTACAGTAAATTGAGGCTAATGGCTTAATTGACCTATGCATATAGATGTCTTCTTAAAAATATATTTAGGTCAAGGTCATCTTTAGATGATTGATATACTCTTTATATACACATTTTTGCTTATATTATAAGAAAATCTCATAAAATGAAAAGTATTCAACTGGCACATTCAAAACTCTATAATCGAATAACAGAAGAGAACAGAACAATTTAGCTGTTTCTAGCTCTCTTTGTTATTCTTTATATTATCAGCTTCCAGCTCTAACCTGATCATAGCAGGGTCGGTGGAGGGAACTTCGCTAAACTCAACGCTAGACTTTTGCCATGTTTTTGTTTTGCCAGAGCGAAGAAATGATAATATTAATAAATAATAATTCACTCCCTCTGGTTTGGATCGGACCCACAACCGTCGCGTCAGACTTTTGTGCCTCTGCGCCGCAACAGTCTCAATCCATTTTATATATTTAATATTAATATAATTAACATTTATTAAAATACCTTATGTCTCGGACTATGTTTGACTTCCATCGTGTTGTGGAACCAGGCGACGCTGGGCACCGGCTCAGCCTCGATACGGCACTCGAATATTAGTCGCTTGCCATCGTCCTCTTGACGAATGGCTGGTTTGCGCGCGAAAGTTGGCGCTTTACCGTCTACTTGCCTGTTTGAAAAACAATTAAATAAAATTTACTTTTTAATATAACAATTATGAATATTTGTAGAGCTTTAGTAAGGAAATACACTAATAAAAGTAATTTCTTTAAAAAGTTACCAAGTAAAAAAAATCATAAAACTTACTTTTGTTTTTCTTCGTCCGCGGCTGAAAAATAAAACAATTTATTATAAATTTTTACTTTAGATAATTATTGATAAAAGTTAAACTAAATTAGACGTAATTCTTCTATTAAAACGACCTCACAACCGTCGCGTTTACACACACGCTTGTGCCACTGCGCCACGACAGCCTTTAATGTTAGACGTTAAAGTTTTAAATCTAACGGGTTGAGTAAGATTGATTTAAAGGAAAGCGCTCTTAAACACATCAAATTCGTAAAATACTGTGCTAACAGTTTCTGCGGTTGAAAGTTTACTTTGAATAACATCAAGCAGATGTAAACATTGGAATCCCAATAGAGATGATCTCAGAATAAATCCAGGTGTGAGATATTTCCAGCTACTTTGAATGCAATTGATTAATATTCGGCACAAAGATTTACAGTAACGTATGGCACTGGCTCGTTTTTAGTGGTCTATAACTGTGTGTTCTGTGTAGTTACTGAGAGTTCAAGGACTCCTTGAACCTATATAATTATTATTGCATTTTTTTTTACAGGAACTTTTAGAAGAATCTTAAAGGACACACATATTGAGTGTTTTATATAGAATTGCTATCTTATTATAGTTTTAAATAAAGGAACGATTTTATTTTTCGTCATACATTATGCGATGTAAGTTAACATCGTGTGTACATTTTAGAATAGTTAAAAGATAAACAAAGCTTAAATGAATACATTAATTGATGTTTAGAATCCAAAAGCAAGTCGA
>DWGR01003543.1:0-12050 GCA_018247715.1 Heliconius burneyi | reverse complement strand
TGCTCTCTGCCTACCCTATGTGCGTGATACGGCGTGAAAGTAAAAAAAATGTTTTATTAATTTCAGTTGTCATTGGTCGCAGTTGATAGAATGATTCAGTATCAACGTGGACAATAGTCAGGTATATTTACTGATGAAGTACAATTATGTTATATAGTAAGTTTTATTTTCGCCTTTTCAGTTTTTAGATGGAAGAGAAGTGGCTCGTCCAATGTTTTTTAGTTTACAGAATCATTAAGAATCATCAAAATTTCTTGTTCTGTTCCGTTCTGTTCTTTTGAATATGGCGTGCCAGTTGAGCACAAAATCACTTCGCCAATGATCAAAATTTCTTTCTGCATATATTATAAAAAATATCATATTTCGTTATTTTCGTATAATTTCAGAATAGCCCCCAACGGCGGTCCCCCATGTAAGTTACACCCTTCGCTAATGAACGCGAGATTCTTTTTCGATTTTCATTCAAAACAAAATGGGGATTATTTTTGGCAGACAGCTGCGCAAAATGACGGCTTTGTTTCATTTTTTTTTCTTTTTTCTCAATTTTCACTCTTTAAAATAATTATTGATCATTATTGACTGAAAATATTCTTTATATGTTTTAAGTAAAATGTCTACTTTTCCCTTATTTCTGAAGCCATTAATCTTGGGAGATGGCACTTAAAATCGCATTGTCTTTTATTCTGACTGCTAAGGAAGAGATATGTTTTTTGCGCGTATCTTGTATGCATGTATGTAATATTCTTTATTACCTCATATCACCAGAACAGATTTACATAATTGAGATATTCTTAGATTTGTTTTAGCAGCCCAAGTGTTCTTAGATAGTTGACATTAAAAAAATCATGGAGGCCGTGGGACGCCATTTTACTTAGTGATAATTTTTTTTTGGTTTCAAATACCACAATATGAGTATCGAATTCAAGAGCTCAATGCGAGGATTTAAAAAAGGTATATCATGTTTATCATTATCAGTCAGAGTTTTTGTTTTTTCAAATATTTTTATTACCAGAGAAATGCAAATAATTCATTACCCTGAACGGGATTTGAACCCACATTTATTATACAGCCGCTGCACCAAGATGACGGCCGCAATATTTTTTATTGAAATAACACTATTTTATGTCTCGAACTTAAAGGTAAAATTTTCCTCAATCAAGAATCTTGTCCTCTAATCTATTAAGTATATCTACTTTACAATAAAGTAAGTCGTCTCCCATGGATGTACATAAATAACTTTCAATAAAAAATTTAACCTTCAATCATCACACACAACACAACCAAACAACACACCTAAATCGATTCTAATCGAGAACCAATAAAAGAGCAACATCAAATAAACTCATTAGATAATCGATTTTCCATTTTTTTTTTCCAACGATTGCGAGTTATCGAGTCATCTAACATTACCTTCACGGGACTATAAAGTGGGGTTTTGTATGGAGTTTAGTACTGCTGTCTAACATGCTATGTCGCGATAACGGTAACTCCACTTATAATGAGCCCATATTTTTACAATTACGTAGCTTATGGTGATCAACATGGAGATAGTAGAGGTAATTTGGTTGGAAATCATTAAGTATTGATAGCGTTGGTCACAGGTTCGAATTCTAAACTGAATTTTATTTGTAAAACTAATTGTAGGTAAAGCTAATTATAGCGTATGACTGTGAATGCGACGGTTGTATGTTCATTTCCCAATCGAGGATCTGTATGCTGTATCCCAGACTACATAGCAGAGTAGAAGAATCTAGAAACCTAGTATAAAGACATTACCAAATTACCGAGTTTTGCCTCGTTACCAAAAAAATGCCTCGAAATGTAATGATTAAATATTTTATCTCTTCAAGTGGAAATCGAATTAACAAACACACGCTTACATATAAAACAATCATAATACAAGGAAAATACCAAGAAATCAGATCTAAATCAGTAATTAAAATCTATTATTGTAAGGAAAGTCCACGCTCAGAATTCTATTTCTTGCTACAGTTATGTATAAAGTTTACAACTAGAGCTAGTTCTAAGTCCCTTAAGTATTTCTATTACACGTGCTTCAGTACAGGCAAGCTTACTGTAACTTATAATTTAATATGGTATTGACATGCGATCTTTGAAATTTTAAAATAAACATATTTAGATTATTTCTTTGTGTGATTTAATGTATTGAAATATATTTTTTATTATTTTAAAATTAAATATTTTATTTAATCGAAGACACAACCTGTCGAGTTTACTGACGCACGCTTGTGCCCCTGCGCCATGACTGTTCTTAGAATTAAGTTCTTTTTAACAAATAAAATTGACTTAATCATTATCAAATGATGAAAGTTTCTTACTGTAAACGCGATGGTTGTACATTTCCCCGATCTAACAAAACAAAGCAAAAAGGTCCTATCATCTAAAATTAAATTTAATTCAAATTAAATCAGCTTCACGCTGTATCTTGCACACCGCTGGTTAGGCAGAGGGAACCTAGTGTTAAGATACTCCGTTCACCACTTTCCGCAGGGTTCTAGAGGCATTACAACAATTAATTAATATCTCAAAATTGGCAGACAATTGGAGAACGGGATATTTTTTTAGTTTCACGCTCTATCTCGGAGTATCCTAAAATTAGGTTCCCTCTGCCTATTCTGCTACGTACGGATTATTTCATGTCTAAGCTAATCTAAATTATCTATCTAGCTTCCTTAAAAATAATATTTATAAATCTTTCAATGTGCTTATGAAAACATAAGAAATTTACACCTACCTGCTCAGGTATTATATAAATAAAAAAATATATAGGACAAAACGTGGCGTCGCTTACTAATTGGCAGAACTTGGAACGCCTATTATGAGTTCGAGTGTACTCTTACAGTGTTCAGCGTTGGAAGTTTTATGGTAACGCGATTATTGTGAGCTAAAGTTTTGTAGGTAAAGGGTGACTAATAAATTTTTCTAAGTTTGACTTGATAAAGAGTGACTTAGAACAAAATTAACAAGATAAATATCGACTTCACGTTGTATATCGTTTACAACACGCAGAAGCAATTTAGTGATAAAATACTCCGTTCCCCACTTTCCACAAAATTTTTTGAGGCATTGCGTGTTAAGAGACGGAACTAAACGCTGGGCTTTTGCCTTGGTGCCAAAACGAAGGAATGATTGAATAATGAAATGTTATCAAAAAAAATTCTAGAAGCATTGCGTGTTGAGTTGCGGAACACTATGCCACATTCTACCTTGTTACCAGAGCGAGGTAAAAAAAAATCCCGAGAGCGAGTTAAACCCACAACCGTTGCATCTTTAAGAAGCACACTTGTGCCCGTCCAATACGACGACATCAATATCTTCAAATGGGCAAAAAGTGTAAATCCGAATGATAGCGTAAATTCTCTTTTTTTAACATATTTCAGATACTTTTAAATTTTATAATGATGTATTAGTTACATCATTATAAAATTGAAAAGTATATTTTTCTTCCCACATAAATAAAAATAACGCGTTTACCTTTTAATTTAAGAGCTTATTTCTTCGAAATCAAGGGTCAATCTATAGAGTGTTTAATAATACTTTTGGGTCCAACAGCCTTTTTATCATGCCACGCTCTGGAAAATTTTATTATGTGTCCAAAACAAGCATTAGGTACTTAGAATGTATCCTAGGGCAGCCAGAAGACATTGGTCGACGCCTGAAATAGGCGGGCCTACCACGAAGGCGTTAAAGTGGCATGCGCGAGCCGCGTTTTTACTTAGGTGGTGTGGTTTCCTCTGGATTTTAGTGAATAGTATCAGGTTTCCTTCCAATAAGTCCCACAGGCTACGTTTCCTTCCGTAGGGCACGTCTAGATTATGGATCAGCTACACGCGGTATAGGTATAGAAACTTCGAGACTATCCGCCGAATTCTTTGAGGCATTGAGTATCGGAGCTCAACGCTGGGCTTTTCCCTGCCAGAGACAAGAAATTTAAATATTGAGGGTGAAGCCGCAAGCAAAAACAAGTTAAAAACATAACCATAAAATAAAGTAAAAGGAAATGGCCTACTTCGCTCATTAACGACTAATAATATCCTCTCATTAACAGAGCCCATCTTATAAATATTAAAATCGTTCGTTTTTACCGTTAATTGTAAAAATCTTTGAATTTGCTAACTTAATTGTAGGACAGTTCATTAAAAAATACAATTTTGTATTACTTAGATGCTCTGACCTTTTCTTAAATAGGGTGGTTTTTATCTCTGTCTCTCTCATCCGCCCTTTACCAAGGCCCTTAATTATCCCCCTAAAGACCCGACTTAATTGCCCTATTTCTAAGCTAAAATAAATTTTCACTTGATGTTTGGAATGAGCTAATTATTCTGGAAACCACATGCCGTGTAACGTCGCATTAAATTTTCTAAATTTGTAAAATTATACTCCGTATATACTTTGTACTTGTGAGATACGTGATTTTATTATTATTAAAAAAATCAGCTTCACGCTGAATCCCACACACAACAGGATAGGCAGAGGAAACCTAGTGTTAAGACATTCCCCACTTTCTGCCGAATTCTGGAGATATTGCGTGTTGAAGGACAGAACTCAACGCCGCGCTTTGCCTCGACACCAGAGCGAAGAAATGGAAATATAAACGTAAATAAATATAATATCGTTACCAGAGCGAGTAAATGAAAATATAAAATATTTCATTTCCTCGAATGGGATTCGAACCTACAACCTGCCACATTCACAGTTACACACACAGTTACACCCCCTCCCCCGCGACCGGCCTCAAACACACAACCACTTTGTATCGTCAATACACACATATCACATTAATCACCGCGCTGCCGCCAGCGGCTTACCAACTGACCGTATAATGACATTTCCCTACCAAATTACAATTTGATCGGCAATATTAATTATAATTATTAATTTTGTAATGGTAATAGGGTTTATGGCTGTGTGGTTTCTATTAATATAACGTGCATATGTGACGGTTGTGGGTTCGATTGTCACTCGAGAGAGTGGCATATTTTTATTAGTATTTCTCTGTATCCCGCATAAGGCATTATAGGAAAAGAGAACCTACTGACCTAAAAGACAGTTTTTCCGCTTTCCGCTGAATTCTGAGGCATTGTGTGTTGAGTGGCGGAACTCAACGCCACTCTTTGCCTCTTTGCCAGAGCGTGCGTGAAATTAAATATTTCATTTGCTTGAGTGCGACTCGTACCCATAGCCGTTGCGCTTAGAGTCACAGTCTTATGCCACCGGTCCACGACGGCCTCAAAGCTGGAGTGGTCATATTTAAATTTATTTTTTGTTTAGTCTCCTGGACCGAAATGTAAACTTGTAAAGAGAAATATAATAAAACTAAGTTTAGCCCGCTTTGCTTATTATTTTAATTCCAAAATATGGAAATGTTTTTGATCACTGCTCTCTGCTCCGATTGCCGATCTCCAAATAAGGCAAATGGGCTTGGATTAGGCAAGTTCTACAAAGAGACCCTGATCACATTCCAAGACAAGCCATACAATATCTTAAATGAAAAAGAAATGTGGGCGTCCCAAGCATACTTGGAAGGGTTTAGTGACAGTGAAGCTATAGGCGATTGGACTGATGTGATTCGAGGAGAAGTGAATTGCCGATAACAGAGGGCGATGGTACAGAACCTGTAAAAGCCCTCGCCCCACCTAGGGGACACAGGACAATAAGTCAAGTTATGGATGAAATTTTTCTATAAACTTGATCTTTGTACTATCTTTTTTACGATTTATATCACTCAACATATACATACGAGTATATGTAGCTAGGTAAGGTATTCGTTGTTTTTGCTGCTGGGTAGGCAGATAAAGCAAACTCGGATCATTTAATCATACGGGCGAAGCAGTTCCTCTAGTACAAATATATTTTTCTCTCATATACACTTAATAAATAACTTCTGGTACTAAACGTGCCACACTAGGATATCCGGGGCTGAGTCCCGGAAACGAAGCGAAGCTAAGGTATAAAATAAAATACAATGAACTTTTATAGAATGAAAAATCCCTTCTGCCTTAGCCTTTTCCTTTAGAAACATTATTTATATCTTTTTAAACTTGATTTTTTAAATCTTATTTTTTTATGGCAACATCGACTAAACGGAATAAATTGCCAAGTATTTCATTGCAAATCATCATTCAGAGTCATTTTAAATATTTATTCAATTAAAATTCATATAATTTATGTAAATTTATATTTCCATTCCTTCGCTCTGATTTCGAGACCAAACGCGGCGTTGAGTTACGCCACTCAACACTCAATGCTTCCAAAATTCGGCGAAACCCTTTCCCCTACCCCCTTTTTATCATAAATTAAAACAAATACACATCCATAGTTCAATGAAATGTCTTAACACCAGGATTTTAGGTCCCCTAAAACTGTTACCTTACTCTGATAAATGCAGAATATAGCATAAAGCTACAAAAAATACTCTATTAATATGTTATGTGTGTAGTAAAAGTCATCTCTCTTTACACTTATTTGGATGAAACTTAGACTATTCTCTTAAAGTAATCATATATCTTTTTAGTTCCAAATAAATTACAAACAAACATACAAACATAGCTCACATTAGTATTACAGCTTTCAAATTAGAAAATATCACAAGCTTTTAAGTAAAAGCCTAGGTGTTATATCAAAGTGTGTAATAACCGAAAAACCCTAGCATTTTAAAATAATGAAAAAGATCAAGGAAATACACAAAGGGCATTCATATTAACTAATTAGCGACACGGGGTCGCGGGTTCAATCCCGCCATGTCTGTCGTACTCATTGTTTTACCCTACGAGCAGGGAGGGTAAGGGTTGCAAGTGTCAAGCGTGGTGTAGGGAAATTTGAAATTCTAGACTTGGGAATATTTTTTTATTGCTATATTTACCTATGTAAACTTTTTTCTATGTACTTCTTTACGAGCCTTCATAGAGTAGGTGTAAAAGCTTGTGACTGTAAGCGCGACGGTCTTCGGTTCGATTACAACGTGTATGAAATATTTCATATAATCATTTTCTCGCTTTAGTAACGGGGCTAAGCATGCCGTTGAGTTCCACCACCCTATGCAATAAGTCAGAAATTCAGGGGAAAGTGGAGAACGGGAGTGTCTTAAATCTAGGTTCTAGGTTTCCTCTGGCTTCTCTACCATATGTTTGATGCAGCGTGAAGCTATTTCTTTACGCCATAAGCTTTCATCTGCGACGTCACCACGAGGTCGCATAAATTCTGATAGCAGTTATAGTAGGTTACATCGAGTGGTAAAATTGCCTGGTTCAAGCAATCCTAGAAAAATTTACTATGAAACTCAAAAAAAAAACGACTAGTACTCGAGATAAGTTCGATCAACTATGCAAACTCTTTAAACACCCCGTCTTAATTTTAGGTATACTGTTTCTACATATAATGTAAGTGATGGATCTCAACGCTTCGCTGTGTACAACATGGACCTGCTGTATCCCGCAAGCAGCAGGGTAGACAGAGAGAACCTAGTATTGAGACATTCCGTTCCTCACTTTCTGCCGAATTCTGGAGGCATTGCGTGTTGAGTGGGAGAACTCAACGCCACGCTTTGCCTCGACACCAGAGCGAAGAAATGGAAATATAAACGTAAATAAATATGTCACTTCCTCGCGTGGGGATCGAACCCACAACCGTCGCGTTACTGTCACACCCTTGTGCCGCTGCGCCACGATGGCCTCTAATACTTACGCGATGCTTATAAGACGTATATATCATTATACTCAAATAGTACTTAATTACAATAATAACCCATGAACACGGGTTAAAGTGATAACTTTCTTTTTTATAAGTCAGTTAAGTCAAAAAGAGACTTTGGGGATTGAACTCGCTTCATTCAACTGTGGCAATAAAGTTATCAACAAAATAAACTTTGCTTAGTAACGTCAGAGGAATATGTATTTTTATAACACTTTTATTAACTTTCCCCATTAGCTGTGTCTCTGGAGAGTACTTAAGATATGATTCTTTGAATTTTCTTACATTTTATATAAAAACTAGCCGCTGTCCCCATCTTTCTTTGCTGGAATTTAACGTAGAATGGGAAACATCTGGTTGTTTTTCCGTTTCCGTAACAATTTCGACAGTATTATTTATATATTATGTAGCTTATACATCTGTTTAATACACAGATTGCAGTTTATGTAAACATTTCGTATAATTTGGCTATAATATTGGTTTTTGTTGAAGAGGGCGGGCCGCGTCTGGGTTACCTTAAAAAACCTTATGATATACTAGCGTATATCATAAAATTTTATTCTCCCATTTTCTACCAAATTCTGGAGGCATCGCGTGTTGAGTGGCAGAACTCAACGCCGCGCTTTGCCTCGACACCAGAGCGAAGAAATGGAAATATAAACGTAAGTAAATATTTCACTTTCTCGAGTGGGGATCTAACCCACAACCATCGTGTTATAGTCACACCCTTGTGCCGTTGCTCCACGACGGCCACAACTATATTTATGTACAATATATAATATCCTTCCCGCTATTTTACGCTCATCCATTGCTATCAGTCGGCTGGAAGAGATATCTTCTGGAGATAAGTCCACTAATATGCACATACATTTACTGGCTATACCTACGGCTTCACCTCCGTGGTCTAATAGAAATAATTAAGAGTCGTGCATAATACATAACACATTTTAAGTGCCTGAGGTAGCTCTGGACGTTGTCACTGTGGACAGTGGTACCTAGCACACTAAGAATAGAGTAGGTTACATTAAGTCTGATAAAATAATATAATATAGCCTTTCTTTATTCTCTATATCAAAAATAATTTCTCAACTCGAACCAAACAAACTCTTCAGTTCTATAATATTACAATATATAAAATTGTTTCAATAAATATTATTAAATCCATACAATTCGTATGAAACGTATGTAACAGTAGTCTCCGTATATTTATACTGTCACCTCACGAGTGAATTGAAGAGACCTTACAACGAGTTCGGATCGCTTAAAATATTACTCGAGGCTTCCGCTGGTGTAAGGGAAGAACTTTAACAGGAAGGAATGGGATAAGAGAATTATTTATTTATTAGGAAGGTTTGGAAGCGTTTTTAGATAAAAGGTAGCTATTTAAATATGCTTTATTTTGCATACGGTTGAAAAGGTTAGCAGTTAGTGTGGAATTATCCGTTTGCCAACGGAATGCGAGACATTGTGCTTACTGACTTAACTCTACGCCGATTTAATTCATTTGTCCCAAGTAGAAATCGAATTATCACAGTTGGTGAAATACAGACAAAGCCTAGCCGACGGAAAGACAGCGTAGTCTAAGTAATTACATCCTGTGCTTTGGTTACGGTAACCTAAAACACTTTGTACATGATAGATGTGACTTCGATTTGCATTGGCATGCTTGTAGATAGAATATAGATATATTCTTTTAATATAGTTACATAAAGACTTTTTTTAAAAGAGGTATAAATTTTCAACGAAGCGGAAAAAAAAACCTAGGATGGTACCCTCGATGATAAAGATGTGATTTACTTAGTATTTTTGCTTACTCCAAAAAAAAAGAAGATACATAAAGAAAAATTAAAGTTAACATATAAATCTTATGACTTAAGACCAAGATCGACTGACTATATCTCTTGGGAAATCTCTTCAACGGCAACGAGGGTGGATTAACTTACTCTAATACGTCAATTCGATGCCCGGCCCATGCATTTTGTATAATCAGTCTTGTGTAAATCCGTATCGGGGCTTTCCAATGAAGAATCTTCTTTTATAATCTTGATATATACACTTCAAGCTGAATCCCGCATTTAATAGGGTAGGCAAGGGAAACGTATTAATAATAATTATACTTTATTGCACTAAAAACAAAGAAACAATAATATAACAAAATTTGCAACAGGACAATTAAAAGTGCAATGGCGGCCTTATCACTAAAAGCGATTTCTTACAGGCAACCATTTGAAAGGATTTATTACATAAAAAATAGCAAAAAGGTGCAAAAAGTATATATAAAATATGATATGATATTATTAAATACAATTAAGTTATTTATCATATGAACATACATACGAGTACATTAATAATACACATACATATATAAATATATACAGAAATAAATATATGGTATATATACATACAAATACATAAAAATATAAATATACGCATACATACATTCTTAGACACACTCACACATATGTATATAGACAAAAATAAAGGAATAAGCAAAAATGTCAGCTTAGATGTTTAGTTGGAGATAGTGCTGCTTAAGACGCCGTTTAAATATCCCAACCGTTTGGGACCGTCTCACTTCCACTGGCAGCTCATTCCAGAGTTTTACTGTCATCACAGTAAAAGAATCTGCATAGCATTTCGTGTGGCACAAAGGTATTTCAAGGAAGTTGTTATTACGGGAACGGAGGATTTGGGGGTGTTGGGTGTCCGACCCCAGAAACTTGAAACGTTCCTTGAGGTACAGTGGAGTAATAGGATGGTAAAGGACAGTATAAAGAAGTGTGAAGGCCTATGTTTTATTGACAACCACTTGAGTTGACTACGGTACTGTGACACATGATCGTGTTTTCTTAATCCAAAGATAAATCTTATTACAAGGTTTTGAAGGCGCTCAAGCTTACTAAGCAATTGCTGAGACAGATCTAAATAACATGAATCGGCATAATCTAGTATAGGTAGAAGGAGAGTATGGGCTAAAGATATTTTAGTTTTTAAAGGTAAGAGATTTTTCCACCTTCTCAATCTACCTATGGAACAAAAGATTTTGCGGCTAAGCTCGGAGACATGAGCCGACCAGGAAAATGTACCGTCCATCCTGATTCCCAAATTCTTAACACTCGCACTAATCTCTAAGCAAATATTGTCCGATATAATTGTAGGGAGAGGAGAAAGTAGCTTAGATAATTGCTTAGAGTTACCAAACACGCATACCTGAGACTTATTTAGATTAATTGAAAGCCCAAACGATTTACTACTTAAACGTAATGCTTAGACTTTTCGCGACAATGTTAAGTGGCGGAGCTTAGCACTGTCCTTTGAGAAAATAAAAATAATCCGTTAACCCGAGTGGGAATCGAACCCGTAACCATCACGGTCACAGTCAGATCGATGTAACCGCTGTGTAACAGTGGTGTGACATTGTATTGATATAACACAATATGTTCCTTTTTAAGCTGGAAATTATTTATTTACTTCTATTTTTTGAGTCAAGTCACAAAAGTATCTAAAAATATTAAATAGCTTTTTTCGTTAGACACGATAAAAATCTGCATAACAGTTTTCACTCATTACAGACATTACGTTTAGAGACGGAACTCAACGCCACGTTTTGTCTCTCAGAGCGGAAAAAAATAATTAATAACATGATTATCCTACAAAAAGCGCGTCTACTTCCAGCTTAAAGGCCGGCGACGCACCTATAGCTCCTCTGGTGTTGCACGGGGTTGTGGGCGGCGGTGATCACTTACCTTCAGGTGACCCGAACGCTCGTTTGCCTTGTCCTTTTACCATAAAAAAAAAATTAGTCCATTCAATCAAATAATAAAATTAATAATATAAAAATTTTTTAGAAAACGTATTAATATTTGAACCTAGTAGGACTCGCACATGCGCTTCTTAAAAATAAGCTATACATTCTTATCAAAATTCGGATAAACGATTTATAAATAAGCGCAATAAAATTTATGAAATTATATAAAAAAAATATAACACTTCAATTAAACTGTTATCTTAATAAAAAATTATCAAAAAATTCAATCTAAGCACTTAAACCAAAACAACTGAGAACGCGAGATCGTAAAAACCAACCTTTTTTTTCATAAAAATGGTAATTTTATACAAAAATCGTCATCTCTTGGAGAAAAAAAAAACGGGAACCCTACGAATGTTTTCATTACTCAGACTCCCCTGGTGATACCTAGCTTTGGCTCCAGTATGGATGAAATGCACCCCCCGTCCTGAAGTTAACAAATAAAACCCAAAACACTCATTGGCTAAAGTCTTTTATTTATAAACTTTTTGCTTACATAGCCTTTAGGAGTTGTTAGAAATTGAAATGGCTT
>DWGR01003542.1:0-12053 GCA_018247715.1 Heliconius burneyi | reverse complement strand
GTGTTAACACTAAGCCCCCTCGTACAAGCGTAATACAGCGTGAAGCTCAAAAAAACTATTCAATTGCTTCTTAGGACTGAAGCCTAGTGTTAGGACACTCTGGTCTGCGGAAGACAATGCCGAATTAGCAGCACTTTAATTGTTTCGATGAACCTTCTGTCACAGTTACCTCCAGCTCTTAGGATCTCTCATATACTCGATTTTTTCAATTCGGTTCCTATACGTGGCGCAGGGGCACAAAATGTAACTGTAAGTGCGACTGGTTGTAGGTTCGTTCCCTACTTGAGTAAATGAAATATTTATTTAAGTTTACATTTTCACTTCTTAGCTCTGGTGTCGAAGCAAAGCGCGGCGTTGAGTCCCGCCACTCAACACGCAATGCCTACAGAATCCTCTGGCGAAAAGTGGGGAACGGATTGTCTTAACACTTGTTCCTTCTGCCTACCCTGCTGTGTGCGGAATACAGCGTGATCTAGATTCTGTTTTTTTCCTATATTAATGTCTCTCAAGCATATGCGAGTATCTGTATAAATATTATAATATAAAATATTTCTTATATCACAGTTTAGGATGAAACACTGAGTCGCATTGTCTCGGCCGCGAGTGTACGTACGGTGGCTGTCAACTCGACGGTACACGTGCATTACTAGAGATCGCCCTCGGCGTTTTTAATGTACAGTCGGCTACTGATTTTGGTTATATTTTAGTTTATTTTTAATGTTTTTTTTTTGTTTTTCTGTTTGATATTATGGAGGGTAGGTGGAGAACATTTTGCGATTATTTTTTCCTTTTTTTATTTTTTTTTGTTTTGACGAATGGAGTAGCTATGTTTTAAAAAAATTAAATTTACAATATATTAGTTGAATGATTCTAATTATATCTTGATGTAAGTATAAAGAAATTCTTGGATATAAGCTGTTCTTTCCTAAACAGTATAAATGAGTATAAAGCCAAATATGAAAATACAAAAGGCAACTTTACACACATTTTTAAGAAACTTACTACCTTCTGGAAAAATCTCATTTTAGGTCATTGCATCTTGAGTACCGTAGCTCAACACTGCAACCAGCCTTGCCAGAGCAGATATGCATTAATTCTCCGAATGGAGATCAAACCCACAGCTTCCCCAGTTACCAAAAGACAATGTTTTCCAAATTTATTGAAGAAAAAAATATAATTAAATTCAATATTTAATTCAACCGCCTGTACAAAAAGGTATACCGGTACAGGTACAATGCAAACAAAAGTGCAATCTGCGGCTAGCAAATCTTAACATTCATTACAGCACAATATGGCGAACCTGAATTTATTCTTGCCAACGCCGACGCGTATCACAGTGCCTGGTAGCTTCATTTACTTTCTTTTTAATATTAAATATTTTTATATGTAAACATGTGGTTTCGTTTGGTTTTTTATGACTTTTTTTATTTATATTTATTTCACGATTTCTCATGTATGAGAGGGTACGCAGAAAATGTATCTATCTACCTGTTAAGACACTCCGTTACTTACGCAGCTCCTTATTTTCGATACATTGCGGGTTGAGTAGCAGAATTTCTTTTTTTTTACTTTGACGCTGTATCCTGCATATAGGGTGAACAGAGAGAACCTAGAGTTAAGATACTCCGATCTAAATTTTCCAAATTTTTAAGGCGTTGTATATTGATTAAGTGGGGGAATTCAATGCTGGACATACTACAATAGAGTAAATGGTTACATATGAAAAAAAAAAGATAATTATTATAATAGTTCAACTGACAAAGTAAAGCTGAAAAAATGTGTTGAGTCTAATAATTTTTCAGTTTTTCTCAAAAAGATTGGATTACAAAATAATACAAGATGTAAAACACAATAAAACTTCAACAAAATTAAGTTTTTTAACCAAAATAAAATGACAAGAAAATAAAAATTAAATAACTCCACCCTTTCTAAAATCCCAATCAATCGAGAATCGAATCTCAACCCTCCACCATCTCAACCACTGTGCTATAAAATCCACGTAACAACAATACCTGAGCGGGCAATCGCTTGGTATAATGAGAAAGAATATTACCCCGATCGCCCCGCGGCCTTTTAATTTACCAAGAAATCACTTTTTAGTATTCTTTTTAGTTTTTGATATTTTATCTTCTTATTTTTTATCAGCTTCACGCTTTATCCCGCACAGAGCAGATTAGACAGAGGGTGGGTACCTAGTGGTAGGACGCTCGGTTCCTCACTTTCCGTCGAATTTTGTAGGCATTTCGTATTGAGGGACAGAAATCAACGCCGCTTTGTCTGGACACCAGAGCGAAGAAATAAAAATATAAATTGAATTCAATTTTCGATTTCCTCGCGTGGGGATCGAACCTACAACCAGTCGGTTTAGAGTCACACTTTGTGCCCCTGCGCCACGACCGGCTTCATTGATATTTTATGTAGATATAAAATCATCGATGACTGAACTATTTACTAAATGGACATTAGAAATTTAGTCATTTAACGTAGGTATATTAGTTAAAATTGTTTTGTTTTAACGTATATTAGTTAAAATTACTAGATTCAAACCCGCACCTCTAGATCCACCCCTCTGACAATTAAGCCGTAATTTTTATGTTTCTCTATCACTCTTAGCAATAATCTCTTTAAAATTCTTACAGAGATGCTAACAACGTGAATGAATTATAAGAAGCGTATAATATAATTTAGTTTCCCGATTTTTCCCGAAGTGAGGATCTAGTCTCTCCGTTTTGGAGATATTGCGTGTTGAATGCATAACTCAACGCCGTTCTTTGTTTTGTTATCGAAAGAAATAAAAATGAGTTTCTCCTCAAAGTGTAAATCGAACCCACAACCATTCAACACAGATCCTTAGCTAATGATGATATACAGCCACTAAAGCATTCCCATTACAAGTTATCGAGCCCCACCAAACTACCATAACATCTAACACCAAGATTGGCCTATAATAATTATGTCACCATAAAATCTCGTTATATTTACAACGCCATCAAATATATGGCAATATTTTGTGATTAACCTGCTGATGCTGAGTGGTTAGTTTTGTTTAACTATAGGTTTAGTTATAGTTAGTTAAGGGTTGAGGGAAGCTGGGAACCTAGTGTTTAGGCACTCCGTTCTTATTAAGACAGTTAAGACCGTTCCACACTTTATGCCAAATCCTGAAAGAATAGAAAATTAAGTGGTGAATGCCGCGTTTTGGCTCGTTACCAAAGCGAGGAAATCATAATATTATATATTTCATGTCTACGAATGGAAATTAAACCCACAACCGTCGTGTAGACAGTCACACTCTTATGCCATCGGGCCATGAATTTTTATTTATTTATTTTATTTATTTAGAAAAAGATAAAAATAAAAACATTACGTCTTAATAGGGTTTAGTTAAAATAACAAAAGACAGTATCCTTTTATTTTCAAAAGAAGACATTTTAGAAACTACTGGATAGAACAATTAAGTAATACCTGTACAACGTTATAGGTTACGGTAACACGGCAGTTTAGCTTAAATTCTGTGATCTATATGGTGTTGGGGGTTTTTTGTATGGAGTTGGGGGTTGATCTTCTAACCAAAAACCTCAACTCCATACAAAAATCAACAGGAAAACATCCTCCCCAAACATTTACTAATTTAGAAACAATGTGCACGCGAGGAATCGATAAATAAATACTCCTTACTAGCAGTAGCGGTCACATCCTCTTTTACGATCGTCGGCGTTACGTGGCCTAAGAAGATACTGGCGATTTTGTTGATGTACGTTGGTGGGTTATGTGGTATTTCTTTTTAAATTTTACCTTGTATTCGGCATGTGGCAGAGTGAGCAGAGGGTTGAAACACTCTGTTCCCCATTTTCGGTTGAACGCAGTACTTAGCGCTAGTTTCTCTGGCTTCTTTTGTCTACCCCAGCATGTGCGAGATATAGTGTGAAGGTAGATTTGTACGAGTATATATAAATTCTTCTGTTCCTGACAAACACTGGAACTGGACCTAGACATATAGAAACGTATCATGGTTGCTTCCTAAGATAGATTTCTTAAAAAAATAAAATCAGTTTCACGCTGTATCCCGCATACAGCAGGGTAAGCAGAGGAAAACTAGTAATAAGACACTACGTTCCCCACTTTCTGCCGAATGCTGGAGGCACTACGAGTTGAGTGGCAGAACTCAACGCCGCGCTTTGCCTCGACATCAGAGCGAAGGAATGGAAATATAAAGGTAAGTAAATATTTCACTTCCTCGTGTGGGAATCGAACCCACAGCCACCGCGTTACAGTCACACCTTTGCGCCGCTGCGTCACCACGACCTCAAATTTTACTAATTTCCCACGAAAACGAGAAAAAAAGAAATCTGCATTTCAGTTCTCAAAATACATGCAAACATAAATAAAAATAACGCGCAATAACTAGAAAAAAAGACAAAAAATAATACCATATCCACTTTTAGTACATCTCAATACAGAGCTAATAGCGATCGCCTAATAGCGGGGGCCAGTTGTTGCCTCATAAAGGCTCTGGTATTGAAACCAGCCCCAAACTATAGATGTGTTAGATACAAATAGTTTTTATATATACTCGTATATGCGTATTTTGTTCTTATTATGGCTTTACGTTATATCCAGCATATAGCAGGCTAGGTAGAGGGCACCTAGTGGTACAACACTCCGTTCACCACTTCTCATCCAAGTCTTCATTTCAATTTTAGAGCCAGTGCTTTAAAATGATGAAATTTCACAACGTATCTACGTTTTTATTTGACTATCAAAATAATGGAAAAAAATTCACAGGGCCACAAGCATGCAACTGTAAGCGCGCAGTTGTGGGTTCCCACTTGGGGGAAGAAATAAGATATTTTCATCTCCTCACTCTGGTACAGGTAAAGTTCCTCCACTCCAAAAAAATATCTAGTTTTTTTAAATCTCCCTACAGAGATGGCTCAGTGGTCAGAGCGCCTGGTCGGTTTCCAGGCGGCGTGGGTTCGAGTCCTAGCGCGACTCGACTTTCAATTTTTTTTACGTTTTCTAAATAAGTATTTGTCTAGATTTTTAATTTTCTCAATTTAAATCTCTTAACCAAAATAATTTCAATCATTCCAATCCAATATCTTTCATAATTGTTTCGTTTCTACCTTTTACTAATCTAAATCGAATTATAACGCATGGGCCGCCATTACTATCGCCATAACGTGGTAATGGTGTCCGAAACTTATAACTTAATATATTTTATGATACATCAAAATTATATTTATAGATACATTATATTTTATACGAGGAGATATTATATGGGTGTTATTGTTGCGACGTTTGTGGGTTCGATTTTTACACTCAAGACATTCCGTCTCGGAAATTGGGCAGAAAGTGTGGAAATGTAAAATGTATTAACGACACAACACTTTCCCTCTGCCTGTGATGGCCATGACAGCGTGACCCAATAAAAAAAAAGGAAGAATTCTTTTTAATAATATTGTAATGATACCTTATTTTAAAGTATATTTATATTTTATATTTACGATAGAGACATTTAAGTATCAGGATTAGAATCCATATCTTTCCACAATACCCAAGGCCACGCCTCGCTGCCGTATAACATACACATCAGTTTTCTCTTTTGTCTCTAGTAAACATATTTTTAGATTTGGAAGAGCACACTGTGAAATATGCTAGAGATACGTAAAAAAAATTCCACATGCACCAGGAAAGGCAGAGGGAACCTAGAAATAAGAGACTCCATTCCCCTCTTTCCGCTGAATTCTGGAAGCATTGCATGTTGAGTGGAGGCTCAACGCCGCGCTTTGAATCGAGACCAGATCGCAGAGATGAAAATATTACATATTTCATTTCTTCGAGTATGATAAAACAAGACTTACCTAAAAGAAACCTAAAATAATACTTCATTCGTCAAAACTAGTATTTTGATGGAACAGTCGTTCGTAAAACTGACTGGTTGTGGGTTTGATTCCCAGTCGAGGACATGAAATACTGTTATATTATTTAAATTTATATTTTCATTTCTTCGCTCTGGCATCGAGGCAAAGCGCGGTCGAGTTCTGCCACTCAGCATGCAATGCTTCCAGAATACGGCAGAAATAGGGAACGGAGTGTCTTATCACTAGGTTCCCTCTACCTACTGTGTGCGGGATACAGCGTGAAGCTGATTTTAGTATTTTGATTAGAAATTAAGCCAAGAGCTAACTACCATAATAATATAAAGGTCAAAGGCCATAAGGCATTAACAAACATCAGGCGGTCGGACCGTGGCGCGAATATTTTTACACTCTGTACCAACAATCCGTCGCTGATAAGCAAAGTTGGTCGTTTTGGAGCGCTAAAATGAAGTATAAATATTTGTATATTAAAAACACTATTTTTTCTCATTATTAAATATGTTATGGAAAACAATGGGTCTATCACATTTTCTTGATCTTGTTACAGGATAAAACGCTGCGGTAAGTTCCACCACTCAACACGCAATGTCTGGAAATTTGGTTACCCTAAATTAATTAAATTAGTAAATTTTGATTTGTTATTATTTGTAATTTAACGCTGCATTTTATCTTAAAAAATACCAACTAAGAATCAATATATTTATTTGAATTTTTGCAAAAAATTTGTAAAGGCTACCCAAAAAAATTATATAAAAACCATCCATATATTCAATAATGATACTTACTGTTCGTTCTCACATTTTTATAGAAATTCTATCACTAACAACATTTTAGAGCCCCAGCGGATGCAACACGACCCTTTGACATCGACTAACGTATTTAAATTCATAGTCTTATGAAGTTAGCCGGGGGTGGTGGGGGTTCGAAGCGTGACTGTACACTTTTTGGCTTCAGTTAAGCCGGATCGCCACTAAGCCAGCCGGCAAAATGATGTAAGTCACATAACTAAAATAAATAAATGTATATATTAAATTGTTTCGCAGCCAGGACTTAAAGGCCACGGTTGTTAGTTCGAATTTCACTCGGAAAATAAAAAAAATAAGTGGGTAAAGAGGAACGGAATGTTTTAACACTAGATTTCATCTAATAAAATAGTGATATTCGATCAAATATATGATAATGATATATTTCAACGGGCTTTAACTACCTTCACCGATATCTATCAAAATAACCATTCATATAGACCCATCTTTAGTTTGTTTTACTTAAAAAGATTGCACACGTATTAGGATCAGATGTCTGATGACCTTTCAGGAAGATTAGGATAGAATAACAGAAACCATAGCGAAATTAACATAGTTTTAAACATATTTTTTAATCTTTTAAATAATATTTGTATTATTCTATTTTAAATAAAAAGATTTAAAATTAATAAGATTTTTTAATCCAAAATATCTTTTTCAATTTCTTAAAAATAGTTTTATCACCTCTTTGCCCGAAGAAGTCCTCCTCAGAAGGAGTTAAAATGCTATAGTTCGTGCCACAGCATAAATTAACGGCGACAACTCTAAGAAACCGCCGCGCATATAATCGCAATTTTGTTTAAGATTAACGAAATATTCCCATCATTAATATTCATATGAAATTGAGTAGCCTTTCGATTTTAATTACTTAAATAGCGTGTAATTAGTTCTAATTGCTAGATTTTTATTGGGTATTAACTAGGTATTTATCTACCAGCTTATCTAGGCCGAGGGAATCTGGTAACCTAGTGTGAAGACACTCTGTTTCCAATAAGACAATTCCTTTACCCACTTTTTGCCAAATTCTGTAAGCAACATTTGAAAATATCAAATATTCCATCGAATTCCCCCTCTTATAGGAATTGAACCTGTCGCATTTACAGTCTTACGTATCCACCCCTGTTTTAGGTTTGGCCTCAAGAAGCCAGATATTGCCTGCCTTTTAAAGACCTATGGTTATATGAAAATAACTAAGGCTTTGGTGGTGACATAATCTTTCATGACATAATTTCTTGGTGGCCAACTAGTAAGAGTGGCTTACCCAAGGCAACTCTGACTATCGTTCTGCACAGTTAATGCAGACGAATTACTTGAAACCAATTAACGTGATGATTATAAAATTTAATTATAAATAATTATAAATTATAAAAATTTTAATATTATGTTTGATTTATTTCAGGATTACGTTGTCCCATATAGCGGAGTAGGTAGAGGGAACCTAGTGTTAAGACACTCCGTTCCCCACTTTCAACCGAGTTACATATTAAATGGTGGAAACGCCTGGCTGTTTTCTTTATACCAGAGCAGAGAAATAAAAATACAAATTAATAATAATTCGTCCACCTAATGGGACTCGAACTCACAACCGTGGCGTTGTACTCATACTTTCACTCTAATTATTATAGATCATATATAAATATCATTAATTTTTCCAAAAGAAATTGGGTAAGGTCAATCGAAAATGAATCTTTAATGGTGCGTAAGAAGATGAACAGATAGCGTGAGACATCCCGAGCAGACCGCCAATAACAGTAACGGCCACTGGTTGTTATTGGGTTAGACCACTTAAATTTGGACTTGGCAAATATATCTGCTTGTGGTAGAAATAGTAAGAGAAGTATTGGTAGTACAGGTAATTTAAAAATATATAATTATATACAATATATTATATGCAATTTATACGCTTTGATCACTATAACATTAAAAACCGGCATTTAAAACCGGCGTGAAGTAGTGGCTTTATGCCACTGCGTTTCGCATTAAGTAAAGCCGGGCTCCGGCGCCCAACCACCTCAAAAGCTGGCAACGCACCAGTAGCTCCTCTGGTGTTACGCGGTGTCGTGAGCGGCGGTGATCACTTACTATCAGGTGACCCGTACGCTCGTTTGCCATGCTTTTTCCATAAAATAAGAATAAAATAAAAAATAAATAAAAAAACCATATGTTCTTATCAACTTACGTCAAAATTATTTTTTTTATCTAGCGATGACAGGACGTTATAAATAATATCATTCACCAACATTGAGATCTGAAACTCAACGCTGCGATTTGTCTCAACACAAAATCACAATCGAACCCACACCCTGTCACATTTACAGCGCCCGCGTCACAACTGACCTCAACAATTTCTCTATTTAACAACCTTTTTTTTCCCCAAAAAATCAAAACTCTTTTCATTCTCCAAAGCTTACATTGTCCATCTAAACGATAGCAACGGTCTTCCTTGCTATTAACGAAAAAGGCTCAGCGCTTCCGGTCGGATATATTTTCCGTTTGGTTAGCCAATTTTACGGGCAATTGATTTTGAAGCCCCAAAATGCCGGATCGAACTGCCGACCCCTGGACAATGCCGATAGTTTATCTGTTGCCATTTCGAAAGAGCGATTTGATAATGTTAACAGTTTGTGTGTATGTTGCTGTCGATTTTATATAGGGTGTTCATTTTTGTTGAACAGGTGAGATTATTATTAAATTTGTCATTAATATTAAGTTATTTCTAAGTAGATAGTTTTGTAGTCCAAGAATATTTCGTTCTCCTTTTTCCATAGAAATTTATAGTTGCTATTTGTAACTTCAAGCACATCAGTAAATTTATCTTATTAGATGAGGAAACTCAAATATTAAAGTTAAATTTGAACGTTACACATATATAACATGATTTTTGGTTGATCCATGCAAAGAATACCTATAAATGTGAATTATAATGTATATGTATCTTACAATCCGTATGTTATTTTATAGCTTCAAGCTATTGAATATAATTTCTTAAAACAATCAATTTCCCCAATTCAGAATCAACACAATCACTAATAATTTAGCTTTTTTTTATATTATTTAATAGAAATAGAGTTTCACGGAAGCTTAATACCAAATATCTGTACACTACAGTTTTCTAACTGGAGAAGGAAAAGATAGTTAAAAACACCTTTTACCTCGTAGTTCAAACAACCTGTATCAATAAGCTATCAATGGGGAGTGTTTACACGAGGGCTCGTTTTACGAGCACCCTGTAATTGACTGCCCACCTTGTTTATAGATGCGATTACAATACATGACCTTCGACTAATTGAGAAAGCTGTTAAGCGAATTGCTTGGAATTCCTCTTTTTAGTGTTAGTTTTCAATCTTGCTTGAAATAGTATTTGTATTGATGATGTAACATAGTAACTAATAACAAGCTCCAAGAGGTAGTGAAGTTGATTAAATTGTAATTTATTGTCTGTACTAATATTATGTGTGGGGTATGGAGTGTCTTAACACTATGTTCCCTCTGCCTACCATGACGTGTGCGGGATAAAGCGTGAATCATATTTTTTTTACTAATATAAACCTGTAGAGTTTGTTTATTTGGACACCTTTATCTCAGTAACTACTCGTGCTAGTTGGAAAACTGTTTGGATTGAATAGGCTATTTTTATCGAGAAAAGTTATATAACCTAATATAATGGTTTGTCTATACCTGCGATCAAGGCTATCTAGGTTGCCTAATATATACCTATCATATATCACAGGTACACAACTCTATTTTAATATGTCATGCTTAAGTAACGGTAGGCAGATGGGACCTGGAAACATGGTGTTAAGACACTCCTTTCCCATTAATTTCTGTTACATTGCATGTTGATTAACGGAGTGCTTCACCTCTTCAATAAAATTAATATTTATTTATTTTATAGGAAGCCAACAATATACAATGTATTTTATTTTTCATATATAGCTAAGTGTAGAACACTCTTTGTACATTATATACCACACTTATAGGCTAACTTAACATGTAATACATAGTCTTATTTCAAAACTTACATTATTCTAAGAAAAGTAAAGTACAAAATAATCAATATTCAATTCTCCAGGTGGAATGGAACCCCCAACCTGTAGCTTTGCAATCGCATGCTTGCCCCTGCGTACAACTGGTCTGTCCGTTCATAATCTATTTGTTATTATGATAAGATATAATAAAAATAGATGGTTAATTCTTATCTATTCTGCAATTGGTAGAATTATTATATTTAAATTATTTATATTTTCACGCCCCAGTGAACGAAACTCGGCATTTAACACCGTTACTTTACATCTAAGGTCTCTAAAATGGAGAAGAACATGAGGAAAGGATTGTCGCAACACTAATTTCCCTCTGCCAATCCTGCTGCGTGAAAACGCGTGAAGCCGATCAAATTTTTTTAAAAATTCTCAAAGCCTAATTCCACAAGTCTCTCACCATCCTAATTACGAACCAGAACAAAACACACACAAAAAAAAGACAATTGAGAAAATCTTAGCAAAATTTACCGACCACATCGTTCAAAAACAACGAAATTTATATCAGCAATTAAGTTCTGAAACACTCTTGAAATATAGCTAATTAATGTAAACACAGCGATTAGGGCTGCAAATAAACACGGTGGATGCCGTTCCTAAAGTAATAAATATCTATAATAATTTTAATTTCTGCCTAAAAAAAAGACATTAAGGAGAATGATAAAAACCGTATTGTTTTTTTTATATTTACAAGCATTATAAGTATAGATATATTGTTGAAAAATTCGAGGGTATTTCTAAATGTGTTATAATAACGCTGGGCCGGACTCGGCGGTCATCTGGATAAATAAATTATGATGTAGTGAGTTTTGTGCAGTATTGCGGGTGTAGACAGGACGTTTTTTGAGTACAGAATTTGTTAGGATTTTTCTTCTTTATCTTCACGCTAATAGCAGGGTAGGCAGTTAAGAGGTACGCTAGTGCTAAGATACTCCAGTAAACCCTCACAAACCATTTTTTATGGCATAGCGTGTTAAGTGGTGGAATTCAACGCCGTGATATGTCTTATAACCAAAGCTGTCAAATGAAAATAATTATCCCCCGATTGAGAATCTAACTTAATGGCTCTAAATTATAGTTTTATTCCAAATAATATTTTTAGGTTTTTACGAGAGATATTTTATTACATAATACGAACCAAGAAGTATATTATATATTTGTATTTTTGTGCTAAATTGAAATATTTTACCTTGGTTATTTTATTAATATTAAAGGTCTGATTTTTTTTCTCTTTTCTCCGTAAAAAAGACAATAAATAATTATTAATTATTAAAAATAATATAATTATTATTTATTATTAAATTAATACGTAAAACGTCTATTCTTTCATA
>DWGR01003541.1:0-12054 GCA_018247715.1 Heliconius burneyi | reverse complement strand
TTAGGTTATATGAAAAATGTGTGGTGAGAAAGCCTACCCCTATAATCATTCTAAAACGCGTGTTGAAGGGTCGATAGTGATGATGTTGTTTGATGTCGATAGTTTGTTGTTAGGATGATTATTTGTTTGTTGTTCAGTATGTTTGTTCTTAATATTTTTTAGTAGACATAGTGTGATCTCCAATCTTGAACTATATTATTATATCTTTTTAGGAGATTGTTTATGTACTAAAATTTAATGAGGAACGTTTTAATAATATATGAACAAGACAATATAGCATACACCACTAGTAATTGATTTTCTCTTAAATATTGTTGCTCAGGAGGAGCGTAAGTGATTGCAAAATAAATTTAGCAAAAATCATCTTAATCCTTTTTGACCGACATTTATTGTACCATAAATACTTAGAAAGCTAGAACCAATATTAGGCAGATTATCGATTTATTAATATTGTAAGATTTATTTTATGACTTCAATATCCCGCATAGTAGGATGAGAGCAGAACAGCAGACAGCGCGTTGAATCGTGGAACTCAACGCTACGCTTTATCTTGGTACCAGAGCAATAACAGATTAAAAAATCCTTCGAGTGAGAATCAAACTCAAAGATATGCTACTGCACCACGTTGGTTTTTTTTATTGAATATTTTTTTTTATATTAAAATTACCTTGAAATTATTTTACTTAATATCAAAATGGGTTATAATTATATTTTCATCCATTTCCTATATAAGATCTGGTCCAGACGCTCATAATTGGCGTAAAACCTTAGAAAATCTCATTTGTTTGGGAAACGAAGTGAAAATTCATCATCTTGAACTAAATTAGGGTGCCCTTTAATTATTGAGAGAAGTCTATACAACTTGTACAGTGTTACAAATTTCTTCTATTACTTAAACTTTTTGATATTTGACACTAAAGTGGTGTTGCTATGTGATTAAACGGTTGCAAGTTCAATTTCTACTGAGAATTATGTAGGTACAAATTTTTATTTTAATGTTTTTTATTTTAATTTTGACATTTTGTGTTTTGACCTAGTAAGGTGAATGGCGAAAAACAAAGAAACTGAAATATTCATAAGAATATTCTCTGCCGTTTGCTTTGAACCACTAAAAGAACATTTTCTTTTTTCTCCTTCAAAATTCTAATACTATCTCACAATTCCACCTGATCATTATAAAAGTATTCACTTCTCTTTGAAAAAATATACTTTAATTGAAAAGTCTGTTAGGTTTTAAGGTACAAAAATATTCATTATCATCAAAAAGCGTTTAACTTACAATTACCTGACACAAAACCATTGGTATCACAGATTTACCAATAATCTTTCATGTCATTTTATTTGGCTACAAGCTGTATACCGCACATAGCAGAGTAGGCAGTGGCGCCAAATTCTTAAGGCATTGCGTGTTAGTGGCTGACAAGTTTAAATAAATACGATCTATCGATATATCTCGAAGCGCATCACTATACGCTCAGACGGTCCCTATCGATCCAGCATCCACCTTCCCACAATCACGAGAAACTATTGACCTTATATTTTTAGTTTTACTATAGAGAATGCTTGTATTAGAATAGGAATAGGGTAGTTTATACGATGGTCGTGGATTCGATTCTGGGAGAGGAATAAAGTAAAATTATAGAAAGTCAGTATAAAGAAATTTTTATACGAGTATAGTACCTATTAAATTTTACCTATGACTTCGCTGTGCTTGTTTAATTTAATAACTGAGTTAAATTATAAATAATATAGTGTATCGGTAGACTCAATAAATGGAGTACCACTACCACCACAGAGGTTGAAGTACGAGTACATACTTCCTGAGATAAGAGAGTTCATCTAAATAAACTATTAAATTTAGTAATATAATTATAAATAATAAAAATGTAACAAGATCTTTTAAACAACGCAGCGGATTTTAATGCGGTTTTCAGTAATAGACTATATATAGGTAGTGGTTTAAGGGGAAAGTTTATGTATAATTATGATATAGATTTTTTTTAGCTTCACGCTGTATCCCGCACATATCAGGATAGACAGAGGGAACCTAGTGTTAAGACACTCCATTGCCCACTTTCTGTCGAGTTCTGGAAGAATTGCACGCAATTACTTTACTTTACGTAGTAAATAGGCGTATTCCTAAGGAGGTGAACTAAGCAGTGGTTAGAATTATTTTTGTATTTGTCAATTCTAGTTATATAAGAATAGGGTTTGATTATCTAATAGGTGTTATATTGTCTTCGATATGGGATGGAAGTGGCTTTCAAGCTAGGTAGGTTCCTTTAGTCTACTCTACTACATGTGGTAGAAGCGCGAAGAAATAAAAATAAAATAGATCAAATATATATTGCCGTCCTCGTGCCTTAATGAAATGATGTGAAGATCGAGTTCGTAAGATCGTTTTCTCATATTTTTCACTTTCGCCAAGAAAAGTGCGGTCTTGAATTTAACCAATTAGCACGTAGTGGCTTGGTAATAGGATGAATAATGAAAAACTGAGTATTTCAGGTAGAGAGAATTTAGTGCAAAGTAACGGTTATTGCGGGAGAAGATAAAGTAGAGAGATAATTTAATGAAATATTGAATGTAGAGTAAAACCGGGATAGATGCCCCACTGGAACAGGTGGCTCGCTTTCTAGAAGAATAAAAATTTCAAAACCAATTCAATTTTTTAACTTGTGTTGTGCTTTTTTTTGGAATAAAGAAAGAAAAATTAAAATCGAATTAATGGAAAATTCTGAAAACCTAACAGTACAATAAAATTCAGGAAAACATAAATAGGTACACGTGGAAAAAGCAAATACATACATATATGTTATAACTGAAATGTTGTTTTGTCAACATACAAATTTACTAAACGGAAAGAGCAGAATATATATTTT
Organism: Heliconius burneyi; assembly: GCA_018247715.1. Lineage (NCBI taxonomy): Eukaryota > Metazoa > Arthropoda > Insecta > Lepidoptera > Nymphalidae > Heliconius > Heliconius burneyi. The sequence goes on along the minus strand of DWGR01003541.1, from coordinate 9,172 downwards.
ATATGAACACAAAAAGGTGTGTACTAGACACACCTACTTCTATAGTACCTATATAAATAAATCAGCTTTATTTTAATTTATATATTTCCACGTTCACGCTTTAAAAGGACCTAGAGTTAAGGCACTCCGTTCTCAACTTATCGTTCAAAATGGAGATATTGCGTGTTAAGTGTCGGACGAATAGAACGCGTCACTTTATTTACTAGAGCGGGCATATAAATATCATTCAGAACTACACGATTATTACATTGTCAGACAACAAGAAACATCAACCGAATAAATAGCCGGAAATTGACTTAAACGACAAATGCGTCAAGCTAAAAAGATCGAACCTACACTAACCTCAATAGTAAATTCTGCACCATATAGATACAATAGGCAGATTGAAACAGAAATATATAAATACACTAGCAAAAGCAAGTACGTTTCATAATTGAAGTGTTGCTTTGTCATATAAAGCAATGCATAATGAGATGTCGGGCTCTCGTATAGCGCTGACGGTATACTTTTTTTCAGAAGTGCTCTCTTATTATATGAATTATAAAATATTACTTCTATGTTGCGTTGTGTAGGATCGATCGATGTACTCGTACAGTGAGATATTTGATTTTATATGTATTTTTAGGTATTTATAGATTTTTTATAAGTTTATTTTGTAGACAGTACTAGGGGAGGATCGGGTTAAGTAGGTGCTATATTAAAACAATTTATTTTTTTAAATGTTATTTTACAGTTTTGATCGCGCATTGTACAAATAGTATGATTACAGAAATAATGTGCTAAAATATCCTGTATGTCCAATGGTAAATATTTCGAATAGACCACCTTTTCTCTGTATTTGTTACTAAGCAAAATTGTATGATTTTATAACCATTAGTTGCTTGTAACCTAAAATAATACTGAAAATCGTTTATATATCCGTTTATATCTGTATTTTTCTATATAAATAATAAATAAAGACATTTTAAGCTCGTCAATATGAGAGAAAAAAAAGTAATTGATAAATAAAAACAAACACAATAGCTCTATAAAGTAAATAAATAACTAGACAAGGATTGATAATTTTCAAACGGCCGAACATATTTTTTTAGTTATGGTAAAAACACCCGATTTAGTCACTTTCAGAGAATTTTTTTATTATAAAAGTTAGTTCATTCGTTTGTGGGCTATGATGCCACAGACACACGCGTACACATACACGTTAAACTTATAACACCCTTCTTTCTTCGTCGGAGTATAAAAGAAGAATAATTCATCACTAAGCTCTCCACAAAAACAAAACTAAGGAATATTTAAAGCAGACAACGCCACTGTCTACAGTATAGTGACACAAGTGCGTACTAGAGAATTAAAACTTGCATTTTACACAGAAAACCTCAGTGAAGTTGAATTTTTGAATACATGAATAATAATTGATAACTTTCCAGGGTTTCTAGTATTAAAAAATGTTTTAAAAGGGTTTAAAATATTTTTTTAAAAGAATTTTATGTATTTATGTATATATACTCGTATATGTTGCAAGTGTCTCGTGAAAACTGAGATTATTTTTGTTTCTTAACAAAAAAAAACTATTTCTCGGAGAATAATTTGAAACTAGGAGTTTTCAGGCAATTTTTAAGTACATTTAAATTTTAATGTTGTATAGTAGAATTTGTAATAAATTACTCTTATTTGTTTCATATAGAATGATAAATGAATAAAATTTATTATTCCCTTTAATTTAGTTAATCTGTTAAATAATTTTGTCTAAATCTATCTAATTGAGGCCAGACGTGACCCGGGGGAAATGAAATGCTTAGTATTCGCATGTCTTTTTTTTTCTAAAAACTAGGTAAAGCGCGGCGTTGAGTTCCGGCACTCAATGCGTAATGCCCGTAAAATTCAGCGGAAAGCGGAGAACGGAAGTGTTTTTAACATAAGCTTCCAGGTTCTCTATCTGCAGGATACAAAAAGTTAAAAAAAATCTGTGTAATCAAACTAAAGTATATATAGATTATAGCTAAATATTAAATGTTGACTGATTTATTGAGTCCAATTTGTATTCAAGCTTGTGTATGTTACTATATTCTCTCCTACATATTCTCGTATAGTAGTTTGACTTTTCACAACCGCCGTAGATTCAAATTCAATTTAGGGAAAAAACGTTTATTCATATTTAAAATATATTTCTCCAGTCAATGCAAGTGTTAGGTTCCATGGAATTTCTATAAATCATCCCAAAGCGGAGACTGGACGGAGTTAACACGTTATCTTTATAGTTTGTGAGATTTTAATGCAATTTTCACTAATATATCTATTAATACTTAAGAAAGGAGAGAAAAAGGCAGATAATTAGAGAAGGTAATAGAGAGGATTTGCATTGACATTTTTGTAAACCTACCCAAATAAATACGGAAATAGCTATGTTATAAGTATGTAGCCCACGTGCGTTAAGTCAAGATTTTTATATAGTTATATTTGGTATTATATGTAGAAAAAGCTCTAGGCTTTTTTCCGCATAACCAGTACAAGTATGGAGTGGCAAGACACTAGGTGCGTAAAGCGCACCCACGTACTGCGAGAAGTGTTGAGTGGTGGAACTTAACACCCCACTTTGCTTATCGATTTATGTAAAGAAAAAGAATGTATGAACAAAAACTAATACTTTATAAGATATTCTCTCTATTCCATACAAATCTTATTTGGACAAAGCGAAATTATTATAGAAAATGTATACATGTATGGAAATTGAATAAACTTACAACGATGGAATCTCATAGGGAGACCCTTATGTGAATATATAATGTTAAAAGGCAGTGCTTTTATACGACAATAGTAGTCCATTCAATTTCAAAAAAATTATTTGAAAAAACCGGCCAAGTGTGAGTCGGACTCATGCATGGAGGGCTCCGTATCAATAAGTTATATAGTAATAATATAGCCTGGTTACAGATGGACAGACAGACAGCGAAGTCTTTCCTCTTATACTCTTTATATATATATCACGTCAATTTTCCCGACTGAGAATTGAACGCACAAACACCGCATACGGTCAACCTTAAGGATGTCAACCCTAGGATCCTTCTTATGTTTCATTTAATAACATTTTAAGAGATTTTGTTCCCTCATATGTAATTTCGATGTAAGTAGAGAGAGAGAGGAGAATGTGGATAATTAGGCTAAAATATTTTATTATTTTACAAGTGGATGTCTGTCGATTCATTGAATAAGAGAAAAGATCTAATTATAAAATACCGTTTTTCTTAATTTTGATAAATAAAGTTAAATGTTTTGTAAGTTAGTACTTAATTTTATTATTTCTTTTTGAAATATGTATTACTCTTATAATATCGACTCCTTTGTAACTGTCATGAGTCTGCTTAAACATGAAAAAAATTCAAATTCAAATTAAATTATGATAAAATAAGGCATGGCGTTATAATTGCCAAACGCTACAGAAATATAGAAAAAGTAGAAAAAGAAAGTGAATTTAGAGATAGGCAAGGTAGGTTTTGACCTAAGCTTTGAAGTAAGTGTTTTGGGCAAGAGTTTTGTTTTAATTTTTCAGACTTAGTTTTTCTTTACTAAAAATTCTTAGGCACCAGATTATCTAAGGCTAGCCTTGGTCCACCTGACCCCACAATTCCCTCGCCTATGAGAGAGAGTATGGAGTGACTAAGCAGCCATATTAAGAGAAATAAAAATAAAAAATATGCTTTCCGAATTTACAAGAAAAAATAAGCAATTATTACAATTTCATTGAAACCACGACCAATTATTGCTTGTTCAGTCGTTCATTCGTACATATGAAAAAATTTCATAAAAGATTATTGAAGAGTATCAAGCCCTTATTAATTTTCGACTTCGAATATATTTTCATATCGCCTTTGTGGCGCAGTTGGTATGACTGTACACGCGATAGTTGTGGGTTTGATATACAAATATCCCTATTGGCAAAATATGAATATCAAAATGATTTAAAGTTAATAATTTTACGCCGTTCTCAAAAATAAAAAAAGGTCAAAATTCAGTGAATTGGGTAGAATGTGAAAAATAACGTGTACCAGATTCTTTAAATTCTCTGACTACCACCATAATCGAAAAGATTGAGCCTAGCTGACGAAGCTTTACGTTTTAGTGTACTTGTCACTTCTATCTATCTTTTTTTACTTATCTTTACCTATCATTTTATTCTCAAATTACAATATATCTTATTAAAAATAATTAATATCATAGTTCATGTAGTAATATCATAAATAATATTTTGTATATACTGGGCTCTTTCTGTTAATGCGTTGTTATTTATTACATATTTCATATTTTATCTCATTTTGACCAAATAATTAGAAGAGAAGCGTATGAGAATTTCAACCTAGCTAAATGTCTTATGTTTTCAAAGAAGTAGAGGTTTATTCAAACGTCGTCAGCTAGGGTCAAATTTAAACGTTTCCTTAAATATTTGTTATCTTTAGTGTGAAATAACATTTGAAAATATTAAAAATCTTTACAAATTTATAAAAACGATTTAATTAGACGAAGCCCTCTCTTAATAGTGACCAAGAAGTTTATTCACGGCGTATTCGACATAAATTCAAAAAGTGCAGAGAACGGAGTGACTTTTCACTTCTCCGTATTTTATGCCTACTCTATATGATCGGTAAGGTTATATATCTTAATGTGTGTTTTAAAATAGATCTTTTGTAGAAATGACTAGAATAGCTAAAACATTGACGTCAACGTGTCGTTGAGAAGTGTCTGTAAGTTCGATTGCGATTTGAAAAATATCAAAATAAATACATAATTGAAAAACTGATTACACAAATTACAAAGTTGGACTAAACAACACGCGGTATCTCGAAAGGAAATTGGGCGGAAAGTTGAGAACTGAGTGAGTATACAATAGATAAAATAATTTTCATTTTCATATTTCATTAGTATATGGTACTGAAACCGTTAATGTACATTAAAAATTGTTTTTTATTGTAAAGAAAATTCGCATGTAAGCACATGTTAATATTACCGATAAAATCTCAACATATGACATTGGTTCAAATCGATATGAATTTAAATTTTCAATAAAGGCATATTTGTATTTGGACTTAATGAAAATCCCAAGGACAAATAGAAAATGGAGTTGGGTGTTTAGTCCATTTGAATTAGTATTGAAAAACGTTTTATATTTTAGGATACAATATTAAATATATAGAAGATTCGAAGTTAGAATTGTCAAATGTACCATTTTACGCCGTACTCCGTTTCCGTTCGACTCCCGCGTTTTAATTGAAAATGTAATAATGAGTTAAATGGATTTGGTACAAGCTAAGCGTTAAGAAAGTTACTACACTATCTTCGGCAGGTGCTTTTAACGTGTTGACAATTAAATTTTAAATGGATTGTAATAAGAGATTCAAAATTTTGTCCAACTCTTTACTTCCCTGTTGATTATTTTGTAAAGAGCAACAGTGAGTGGAGAAAAAAATAGCGCGAAAATATATTAGAATGGTTTCAACATTATTTGTCAGTGCTTATCGTTCGTAGCTTCATCTTATATGATGTTTAGGACGTAAAGTAAAAAATGTAGTTTCTTCCAGTTCTTATTAGAGAAATTTCTATAAGAACTGGAGACCTCTCTTAGTGCTCCCAGACACTCCCTAACCTACATGTCAAATTTCAATATTTCAGCCCAATAGTGTGGCATGTGCCTCGTCTGTCAGCCACTCAATAATGAAAGAGGAATAAATATATATAGTAGATCTACTTTAAAAATCGAAAAGAAGAACGATTGTATGTTCAAAGCACAATTAAGAAGGAAAATTTCTAGAACGCAACAGGTAAAATTCCTAGATTTATAAAGGAAAACTACAAAACGAATAGACTTTATACCTATATTTAATATTCTACCCTATATTAAATAATTGAAAATATGCAAAACCCCTCCCGTCTCCCCCTATTTTACCCTCTCGGGACGCACTTAGAGGAATCTTAACGCATTATATAGAAATCTATATTTTTTAAAGCAACCCCTAACGCAAGGGCGTAAAGACGAAAATAGTACAGATATTTTTAAATGTCCGATGAAAAAATCGATACGAAATAATCTTACCTGTCTCCTGCCGGCACCACACAAGACAATTAAAATCAAAATAAGGAGAAAATAATAAAGAGTAACAGAAAAAAAACCAACGAAAACGTGAAAAAATAAAAATTTATTCAAACGGAAACGGAAGTGAAGGTGGGTTTTAAAAAAATTGTAACGAAGATTTTCGCTTCTTGAGACGCGATACGGGATGCTCTAACAAATGGTACTGGCGCTCTGGATGCTGTAGGCCTGGCACGCGGTTATATACCCGCGAGGGGAGGGGAGGTAGTGGCGGCCATTTTGATTTGGTTGCCTTGGAAACCGGGAGATGGCCTATTACGGGAGGGTGGCGGAGATTAGGTGTAGGGATAGCAGAAATGACATTTTCCATTTTAATATTATAGATTTATAAATAGGATTTTTTAATGTTGAATTTTACTTTATAGAGTGATATGTAGAAGTTATCAATTTTATAAGTTTTTCTTATAAAAAACAGCTTACTTATTAAGTTATACTTAAATGAATGATGTATATCTTTTAATTAACATAGCATTGTAAGACAAATATTCCACATTACTAAATAAGCTTATAGAGCGTGTAATTGGACATGTATGTAAAATTTAAGAAGAATATTCATATAAAAATCAATAAATTAATTTGTTTGCTAGCTGTACATACCTAGCGTCTGTTTCAATCGTTTACAGCACACCAGCAAACAATCACTCACACTATTATATGAGTTTCGGAAAAATAAATATAGATGGCATTGAGACTTCGAAATTTTAAGCGTAGTAAATCGATAGTTTGCTATAATGTAAAATATTGACATGGCTTCCATTCCCGGCTTTGCCTGGAAAACTTCGTAATTATTTGAGAAATGTATGAAAAAAACATATAAATTTGTGTTAGCTTGTGTTGATTTATGTAAAGATTTGACGTTTTTCTGAATTTTAGATTATAATATATATCTTTGCTTATTTTTGGGTATTTTTATTTAAATTGTAAAGGAATTTGTTGAAGTAATTGAATAAATTCACTATATACGGCATGTGATACACCTATATCAAGTCTGTCTCGGTTAATATTTCAAGAGCTTTCCCTTGGATAAGATGATTTATTTGAAAAACAACTTTATCATAAGTATATAAGATGTATTTTTGCTATAAGCAACAAGTTATACACAGCCCTGTAACTTTCTGACTTTATGCATATTTCATGCAGTGCTCGCTTAATCTTGCTCTCAATAGATGGTGCTAGCTTTTTCAAAAAAATATTTTGTTTAATAAAATATCAAAATTACATTTTATTTATGTTTATAAATATGTATATATTTAAATATAAGTATACTTTGTTGTTTTATAAAAATTTATTTTTTGTTGGCTGGCTACTCGACAATAGATGGCACTGTGTACGCTGATAATTATTTATTAAGCATTTGACATTCTCAGCTGTAACATTACATGTACGGTATATATTAAATTTATAAATCTTCCTCTTAAGTAACTGTGTATTTTAGTGAAAACCTCATCAAAATCCGTTACGTAGTTTCATGGACCTAAGCCTACATCGGTGGAAAGAGACTGTTTATAACTATGATGATAACAATATTACACTAGGAAATTTAGATATCACCCTTTAAAAAATTTTATTATTTACTTACAAGATTTGAATTAATCCATAACTATTGCAAAACATTTTTTACCTTTACGCTGAAGTCCCAAAGTAGACAGAGGGAACTTACTCTTAAGTTCGGCACTCTGCTGCTCAAGAAATGTTAAGTTCTCGAGAAATTGCGTGTTTAGTGATGGAAGTCAACCAGAACGAGGAAAATTAAAAAAAAATATTATTATTGACTGTAAACGTAATGGTTGTGGGTGACCACAACCATTACGTTTACAGTCAAACATTTAAGCCCTCCACCACGACGACAGCCTGGTTGGTGGCTGTCAAAAAAGTAAATTTCCTAATTTTTCCTTAGCTGGCTTAAACAATTATTTTATTTTCAGCTTCACGCCTACCCGTGTGTATCCCGCAAACAGCAAGATATGCAGAGGGAACCTAGTATTAAGACATTACGCTTCCCATGTTACGCCAAACTCTGGACGCATTTTGTTATGAGTGAGTGTATGAGTGATAAAACAGAGCGAAGGAATGAAAATATGAAGTCTTTAATGTAATAAGTTCTTTAATTTTCACGATTATTACACATCACGGGTAGACTGACCACGGACTACTGCAAAGTGTTCGAAACGTTAAATTTAATCCGGTTAAAATAGTTTCATTTAATAAGTCTTTCATTTCCTAGAGCAGGAATCGAACCCTCAACCTGTCGCGTTTACAATCACAGTCAATCCCTGCGCCACGACTGACTTTAACAATGATGTTGTTATAGTAGATAGAAACTCTTTAGCATTCTATGGATTAATTTTATGGGTACCCATGGCGTTGCAGATTGAGGAGCTCAGAGCTGTACCTTGTAATATAAATGTAGGTTTTTGTAATAAAAAATGCGTTAAAGCTTTCCTCCACCTTCCGAGCTCTCTTTTCTATCGATATCAAATTTAAACTGGTTTTACTAGTGACACTTTCAACGTACATTCCAAAAATTGAACATTCTAAAATTGATTATCGAGAGAAGAATCTATTGATATATAATAGTTTAATCGTGCCCGTCGCGTTGCAATGTGAGGAGCTCACAGCAGTATTTGGGACTTGGGACTACAGAAGTGTAGGTTTTAGAAGCTTAAAGATAGTTATAAAAAAATTGCCCACTAGGATTTTATCGAAACTTAAAGTGCCGGAACTAAAATTGTGCAGATAATTTATATAGAGAGATCCGATCTTTGTTTTATTAATCACGTATTTAAGAATAAACTAGTCGTCGCCTGCAATTTTGTTGGGCTTTGGGTCATGAACTTTATGTTGTAAATTATAAAATGCGAATTTTCTCCCGTTACAGTAGAAATTTTGGGAAATCCTCGCTTAGGGCGCCTCTAGACTCCACAAGGACTCTAAATGATAATATTTTGTGTTCTACGCTGCGTAATTTCGGCTGTGCGTTGTCTATCAGTCATTTAATTCAAGTTAAACGGATATTTAAGTAAAAAATGCTTT
>DWGR01003540.1:0-12055 GCA_018247715.1 Heliconius burneyi | reverse complement strand
GTTACTGTGCACAAATAAATCAAAGATAAGATAACAAATATAATATTAATGAACTGTAAATTATTTAATATACTTACATAGGTATTATACTTTTTATATTACATCTAGACACGGTCACACATACTGTTTATTACGCATTCACGCATCGTATCCCGCACATAGCAGAGTAGTACTAGGGAACCTGGGAACTTAATATAAAGACACTCCGTTCCCATTAATACACTTTCGGGCTCGGCTTTTGGTGGAAATCTCGTGATTATTAATATTAGCGTGATACTTTGATGTAACGGTTATTTATACGGCAAGCTCCACTCCATTTTGTGTAGTGCTTTGTTTGAACTTTGGTTTAAGTCAAATTATCTTTTGATTTTATATGTACATGCAGCACAGCGGTACAGAGTCTGTTTGTAAAAAACGACGGCTGTGGCTTTCTTCTATTCTTCAGATAGTGAGAAGTTTTCATTAGAAGCGATTCTTGAAACATAAATAAATAAAACTAAAAACCCTCCTAGGTAAATTAATATTCCAGATAAAATAGTTAGTAAAGTTTGGATTAAAATAAATAATCCTATTGATAGTGGATTATTGGTAAAAAAAAATAAATAATGAAATAAATAAATCAAATTAGATTTTTTTTTAATAATTTCATACATCCCGTTCGCCTTTCTCCGTACGAATTCAATACAATGCGTGTTAAATGGCGGAGCTCATCCTAGCACTTCAATTGTAGGCTATCAGGGCGAGAAAATGTTTTCAATTCAATTCATTCTTCTGACTGAGGATTAGGGAGGATTCACATTGAAGGGTCAGTTCATTTTCGGTATGATCTCGGTCTGTTACAAATATTCTTATATGAGAAACAATGAAAGCGTTCATACTATTATTCTAATAAATTTCGACCCAATTACGCCTATATAAATATTTCTCATATTTCTCACTCAACTATGTTATCTTTTCTTTAACTCTTTTTCTTTTCTTCGTCAAATCATTTGAATCAAAAGACTATCATTGCAAACATATTATAACGGCATATGAGATCGGATCAAAAGCAACCGTCACCGGCACTAACATATAGTGTGAATTCCGCCTTAAGTCCATATCGTCATTGCTGTCAGATACCACTGCGCCACGAGACCTCAACAATGTATGTGCTCATACAACTATAAATAAACAGACATTAAAATAAGTTTATGCATTTTGCATGAATCAGTACAAGATAACAAGACTCTAGGTCAACAGGAACAGGAATAGGTCATGTTCCGACCGTGGTCATTTTATCCGATTGCGAGGCAATTTATTTATTACAGATTTTATTCATTTTTTTATTGCATCCTTATGTACTATTAATATTTTTAACCGACTTAAAAAAAATGAATTTATCAATTGAGTTGAGGCCGTCGTAGCGTAGAGGCACAAGGGTGTGACTGTGAGGCGACGGTTGTGGGTTCGATTCCCACTAGAGGAAGTGAAATATTCATTTACGTTTATATTTTTATTTCTTCGCTCTGGTGTCAAGGAAAAGCGTGGCGTTGAGTTATGCCACTCAATACGCAATGCCTCCAGAATTCGGTAGAAAGTGGTCAACGGAGTGTCTTAATACTAGGTTCCCTCTGCCTACCCTGCTGTGAGCGGGATACAGCGTGAAGCTGATTTTTTTTTATCAATTGAGTAGTACTTGAGAATTATTATTTGATTAGGCTTTTCAAGCACGTGTGCTAAATTTACTAAGTGTGTATTTGTTAGGTATGTTTCAATTTAGGAAACAGTTTTGATGTCGGTTTAATATTTATAATTGTTTTTTATACTACTTTTATTCAATAATTATGAACGGTAGCGGAAGGTTCAAATTTCACTAAATGGAGAATATCGTATAAACCCTCCTACGCTGTTATTTTTAACCAACTTCCGTAAAAAGGAGGTTGTGAATTCAATTTGTTTATTTTTGTCACCTCAGAACTTTTCACTGGATGGACCGATTTTGATTCCTTTATGATGATACACTTGAAGGGTAGTATGATGAAAGTTTGTTTAGAGCGTTTTTTTTTTGTTAAAAGTTGTAATTATTATTATACTAGCTGCCTGCCAGCGGCTTCGCCCGCTTGAACTACATGATTATTCTTTTAATAAACAAAATTGACTGACTGTCAATTTTATGTGTTGGTGTTAATGAATCATTTAATTTACTCGTTCAGGAACAGCCTTAAATGTAAAATTATTGATTTGGATAAGGATTTATAATATTGTTTGTAAAATAACTATAATGATTGCATATTACAAAAAATACCCAAATCGAATCGAATGATCCAATATCGAAATCTAATCCAAAATAATTAATCGAATATCGAATCGAAAATATTTAATTGAGAAACTCCTCTTTGTTTTGAAAGTCGGTTAAAAATACATTTCACAAACAAATACAGATTTATTATAAGTATAAATATAGATATGGATTGCTTTATGTTTGTAGGCAAACTCATGACTTGAGTTCATTCAAATGCCGATAACTTTTTTTTAATGAACCGATTTTGATGAAACAAACTTAAGATGTTAAGCTGAGTTAAAACAAAGCAATTAGTGAAAGTTTGAAGTAAATCGGTTTAGCACTTTCGAAGATTAGCGTATAGACAATACATACATATAGACAAGAAATTTAAAAAAATATTTATGCTTTCAATTATTCTTTTTAAGTGTCCCTCTATCCATTTCAGTCAAAAACACTAAATGTACAGACAAAATATTTTTACTGTGTTATATATATAGATTAGGCCCAGGTTTTGATACATAAAGGTTATCCATGAAAAAATGCTGAGTAGTTAGCAACTACGATAAATCTGACGTACTATATGCCGGTAGTAATCAGAGTTAGATTAAATCGTAGTTAATATTTGTTTGTTTGTATATGTCGTGGATATATGGTAGAATGACAATATCATAAACATATTATAATTCTTACGGTTCCGTTTTTAGGGAGCGTTTATCTCGAGATCTCGTGGAGGTATTAATTTCAAATTAATATAGTAACAACGAGTAACGAGGTCTACGATTTTGGCAGGTTTCTTAGGTTCACGCCGTACTTCGCTCATAGCAAAGAAGATGAAAGGATGTGTTAAGACACTCCAATCCAATTAAGATACTGTAATTCTCCATTTTCCGCTGAATTCTGTGGCGGTTGAGTTGTCAATATAGTGAAATTCTAATTAGTAACAGGCTTCTGTAAGAAAAAGAGATGCTGGCAACGCCCCAGTAGCAGACTGGGTGAACCTATTTTAATGATTCTTTTTTATATGTAAGCTAGCGATATTATTTCTGACAATGGTATATGTGAGCGAAATCGCATAAGTCTTTAATTTGTATTAGGTACGTGTACGACAGATGCACGAGTAACTCAATATCAAGCCAATCTATTCCGATGAAGGTTTTTTTATTGGAAAAGAAACACTTCAAGGATGATTTGTGAACCACAGTTTAAGTGAGATTAATTTTCTTTTCACACGACTTCGAAAAATATTAATATTCTCATTTTTAATTGACTTCGAAAAAGAGAGAGAGGTTCCCAATTCGTCCGAATATTTTTTTGCCTGTAAAGTATTTAACATGGAACTTTTACATAGGACAACTACTACCTACTCGTAAGGGAAACATCCTTGTAAGGTGCATCTTTCACTTAAAAACCTACATAAAATAAATTTTTAGCAAAAATAACCGGCCTCACACAATAAACTAAAAAGTAAAAAATACATTTAAAAAAATCAGATTCACGCTGTATCCTGCACACAGCAGGTGGGGCAGAGAGAACCTAGTGTTAATGCACTCGGTTTCCCACTTTCTGCCAAATTCTGGAGGCATGTTGATTGGCAGAACTCAACGCCACACTTTGCCTCGACACCAGAGCGAGGAAATAGAGATATAAACGTAAATAAGTAGCTTTTTTTCAGTTTGAGGAAACGAACTCATGGCTTCGCCCGCTTGATAATTAATAATTTACTAATCTGCTTTACTTCCGTGTTTCTAAAATATTATAATTTTAAAAACAACATCTTTAACTATATGGAAAAGTGAAATTTCAGTCAATTCAATAAAAAACGTATAACGATATATTAAACAAGGTTTTATTATTTTTAATTTGAAATTTGAGTTCCGCGTTTAGCAAGCAATGCATCCAGAATTCGGCGGAAAGTGGGGTACGAAGTGTCTTAACACTAGGTTCCCTCTGCCTACCTTGCTGTATGTGGGATACAGCGTGAAGCTGATTCGATTTGATTTTTCTTAGGAGTTTACAAAAAAATGTATTATATGCAGCTTAAGCGGGCGAAGCCTCAGTCGGGCTACTAGCTAGAGTTATGTATGTTATGATTTAGAAATAATCTAAACACTATCTAATCGAGCCTTCATAGACTAAATATTTTATCACATCCTCCACTACATGATTTGTTATATTTTGACATCTAATCAAAGTTATCGATTTTCAATGACTAGCATTTACTGCAGATTTTCCTTAGATTATCTTGACGTTATCTTCGCCTCTTCTGACTGTAGGTATGTGTGATGGCTGTAGCTTTATACAAAAACACTTTATTTTTATATAAAATAAGACAACGCGGCATTAGGTTCTGCCAGTAAGGAATGTCTTTCAACCCCTACGCTAAAAGTTTGAAAAAGATCAAGATCGATAACGGTTATATTGGTCTATATAGTCGTTGTCGATCTTAGATATAAGATTATAATAATATTGTATAATATTTTAAGACATTACTGGCCCTACATATATATATAGGTATTCATATTTTCTAATATCTCTCCAGAATTAATTACGAAATCGAAATTTATCTTAATCTATCTATCGATTCTATCGAAATCGATTAAAAACTTAATTAATGGTATAAAAATAATTAGTTAGATTAACAATTACTATGATTCAAACGTTGCATAAACCTATCAACTCAATTGAGTATACCCGTCAGCGTCTAAATGGTAAAGATGCATGGAATTACATTCTAGAAGCTTCCAACGTCCTTATTAGGTAAGCGGTACTTACTTTCTCATTCGAAAGCGCCATATGTCAACATATTCTTTAACGTAGCCTACTTAAATAAATATTATAAGCTAGCGATCTGCTCGCGGCTTCACCCTCTTATGGTACCCACCATACTTCACCATGTTTCAAAATTTGAAATTTTCATTACAAAGCAATCAAAGCGCGAAATTGAGTTTCGCCACTCAACATGCAAACTCCAGGATTCGGTGGAAAATGAGGAACGGAAGTGTTGTAATAGGAGTATAGTGTCTTAACACTAGGTTTCTAAGTTTCTTCGGCCTAATGTGCTATTTACGGAATTCACGGTGAAGCCAAAAAAATTTTTAGTTAAATGTAATTTATGTTTTAAACAAAAACTCTTTCTTTAGTTTTTTCTAGTGTAGATCGAAACTATAACCATCATTATCCCTACATCCCATCTTGTAACATTAATTGTGTAAAATTGCTTTAATATCATTCTGAGCTTCACGCTATATCCCGCAAAAAGCAATTTCCAATGGAGAACACTCCATTGGAAATTAAATTGTTGCCTTATTCTGGAGGCATTGGGTGTTGAGTGGCGGAGCTCAATGTTACGCTTTGCCTTGCCATCAGAGGAAAAAATAAATATATAAAATTAAGTAATTAATTAATTAACTCGAGCAGCGATCGAATCCATAACCAGTTGCGTTTACACACACTTGTGCCCCTGCGCCACGACTGGCCTTAATATAACATATATCATTATAATCACAGAATAATATCATTATACTCCATCAATATGTCTAAAGTCACCTACAGACAGAAGTGATGGCCTTTCACATGGAAATTTCCAGACGACGACGATGTGTAATAAAATAGAGCGTACGCGTCGTCTAATTGAACCAACTATATCCATTAGTGCGTATCTAATAATAGATGTCGATAATACACTGTTATCGTTTCAATAGAAGAATTGATGCTTCTGTGTGAAAGAATTATTGTATAAATTAGACTTAGATATATGATAATTTTTATTATTGAGGCCGTCGTGGCGCAGCGGCACAAGGGTGTGACTGTAACGCGACGATTGTGGGTTCGATCCCCCACTCGAGGAAGTGAAATATTTATTTAACTTTATATTTCTATTTATTCGCTCTGGTTTCGAGGCATAGCGCGCCGTTGAGTTCTGCCACTCAACACGCAATGCCTCCAGAATTCGGCAGAAAGTGGCGAACGGAGTGTGTTAACACGAGGTTCCCTCTGCCTACCCTGCTGTGTGCGGGATATAGCGTGAAGCTGATTTGATTTTATTTTTGATTTAAAATTATATAAACAAATTAGTGTTACATTTTTTCCTGCTGACTATGCAAAGAAAATCTAGCTAAAAACTCGACCTCTTGCATGTTTTCGAGGCCTTGAATGTTATATGGGACTTTAAAGTTAGGTCCAGATTGGAAGCATATTTTTTTTCCTTCAAGTTCTAAATTCAATTCAATTGAACCCACAATCATCGCATTTACAGTCAGATATTGCCCCACTGCGCAGCAATGGCCTCAAATTAGTTCATGAATATGAAACTAAATAGTTGTCAATTACAAATATATGATAATTTAATATATCAAATATTATATCAATCAATGCCAAGTTTAAATTATATGTTTAGTCAGTTAGATTGGCATTAAAAAATACATTCGAATTGAGAACCTCCTTTTCTTACAGAAATCGTTTAATAATGTTTTTTTGAACTTGAGGTTAATGCTGTTAGCCCTACTGACTTTTACAGCGACAACGGGTAGGTAGAGAAAAGTGTACTCTGTCCCTATAAAAATCGCAAGCACATTGTGGCTGCTTGCTTGTGAAGATGCCAGCGGCGGTAAAGGCGTCCCCTGCGGGATACGAACCTCGTTTTGCAACTGTCGAACGGTATGTGGCACCTTTTTTATGGAAAAAGACATGGCAAACGAGCGTACGAGTCACCTGATGATAAGTGATCACCGCTGCCCACGAACCCGCGTAGCACCAGAGGAGCTACTGGTGAATTGCCAGCTTTTGAGGTGGTTGGACGCTGGAGCCCGGCATTACCTAATGCAAAACGCAGTGGCATAAAACCACTACTTCACGCCGGTTTTAAATGCCGGGGTGGAAATGATCCGGTTGAGTCTGCCCATGCGTGTCGCCATTGCTGGCGGCGTGACTCTCCCACTCGTACTTTAGTCGCCTCTTACGACACCACCAGTACCAGGGTGATCCTATTCTAATTCGGGAACATACCTGAAAATGTTTCACATTTTTTTTTGTGTAAATTTTATACAAGAATAAATGTAATAACTATTGTGTATCCAAATGAACAAATAAATAAATATCTATTTGGATAGTTCATATACGACTATCTAGTTGACTAGACGGAGATTATTCTATAGCGATAAGATAGCACGTGATCACATGTGTTTACTATTAAAAATATGATGAATAAATATATTAACATCTTTAATTGCCATTTTTAAATGGTTATTTATTACATAGTTATGTAAAAAAAATTAAGAAGATGTATAAAAATTTGATTGTAGCGCTTTTGGAAACTGTCCAATTATTCTGATTACCAAGCCATATGTTCTCATTAAATACGTCGAAATTCTTATACGCTTTCAGAGATTTGTTACCCCGCGCCCCTCGGGCCGTCCAAGTGCTCTGACCACTAAGCCATACGTTCTCATCACGGTTTACAAAAGACGCTGGTTCGATATAATACGAGATATAGATAAAAAAATATATATATTAAATTTAATATGCCTATTACTAACATACTCGTATTTGCAAAATGTATTTGTAACCTAGCAAGAGTTTCTTCAAGTTTGTGCCAAATTCAAGAGTAATTTTACATAACTTTAGTCATATAAAACGCCTGTCAATCCCCCTTTGAAAGTTTACTCAGTCACGGGATCGGCGTTAAACAAGATACGCCGTCATTGGCATTTATTTTGAAATAACCTTCGTTTTTAATGTAATGTAATATTATGAATTTTTAATGTAATGTAATGTTATGAATTTAATGTAATGTTATGAAGGTGAGGCCAGTCGTTACGCATCGGCGTGTACGTGTGACTGTAAAATCGACTGGTTGTGGGTTCCATCCCCACTCGAGGAAATAAAATATTTATTTAAATTTACAACACTTAACACTCAATGCCTCCAGAATTCGGCGGAAAGAGGGGAACGGAGTGTAGCTAACAGTGGCAGAATGAACCTGTTAACATTAGGTTCATTCTGCCTACCCTGCTGTGGACGGGATACAGCGTGAAGCTGATTTTTTTTTATTTATTTCTTCGTTCTGGTAACGAGGCAAAGCGCGGCGTTGAGTTCCGTGACTCGACACGCAATGCCTCCTGATTCGATGGAAAGTGGCAAAGAGAAGTGTATTAATTAGGACAGCGTGTCTTACCACTAGGTACCAAGGTTCCCTTTGCTTACCCGGATATATGAGGGGGGCACATATTCTCAGGAGCTACTAGTCCGAACTGAAAATTTATTTTTGTGTTTGATAGTCCATTTATTTAGGAAGGCTATAGGCTATATTAGGTACATTTCGTAGGCTATAGTAGGTACATTCAGGTTCGTTTCGATGTCACCTACTGCCCCTGTAGTCAGAGTTACCTTAGGTACTTACAAAGTTTCGTGTCTCAAAGACACCTAAAGTTATTTTTATTTGACCACAAAGACGGAGCCGCGGGATAAAGCTAGTAATTTTATACTCGTATGTACCCATACAGATAACGTGTAATTCGTCCAGACGTTGGGGATAGTGCCAAATGACGTCACATCGAGACACTGTTTTCGTAAATTCTGTAGACTTACGAGCGTTCGCCATTCGCGCGAAATTGGTAATAAAATTTTCATTGGATTCTTAATAGGTACTTCATTTTTTTAAATTATATTTTTGGGTCAACACCTTTGTTATTATGAGAAAAAATTATTATAATCCTATATCTCTAAAGTGTGAATATGAGTCACTATGATATTATTGAGCGTTAGGCTAACGAAAAAAAAGAGAAAAAAAATACATTTTAAAATATAGATTAATATAAAAAATACTCTTTTGACGTGGGACAAAGATCAAGGCCATCGATAGCTAGGGCTCCAGAGTGTCCTATCTCCGACTCTCTGGAGCCCCAGCCACCAATGGCACTAATCCCAAGGCCAAATATTTAGATTATTTTTCTTATTCGGCCTTCATGAGATTGTCATGTGGGATATTGCTATCCTATATACATATATCAATAACAATAACGTCTATCAAAAATATGATTACATGAATATCTACTTATAATTAATCTGTACAAAAGTCGTTTCTGTACATTGAAAATAAAAAAAAAATAGCCAGGCTGTTAAAGGATTACTAACAATTTATTTCTAGGATTTTTGGAAATTTTGTCTGTTTGTCTGTTTATGTGAATACGTATCACTTAAAAAGTACACAACAAATTTAAGCAACTTCTATACAAAAAAATTACAAGTAACTTAAGGTAGGTTTTAGTTTTTATTTCATTGTAATCGCTTCGCTCTATCAAAAGATATAAGTATTTAACGTTTTCAAGAAGTTTATGTTTGAGAAAGAATGACTGTTAGGCGGTACGAAGTTCGCTGAGTCAGCTATTATTAAAATATTATATGTGTAGGTTAGAAATAATAATAATATTTTCATGTAATAACGGTGTTGAGTTCTGTCACTCAACACGCAATGCCTCCAGAATTTGGCACAAAGTGGGGAACGAAGTGTTTTACCACTAGGTTCCCTCTGTCTACTATGTGCGGGATACAGCGTGAAGCTGATTTTTTTAATGTAATATCTACTCAAACATTCAACTATAGCTAATGGTCAAAACATTCGTCAAAAACATTAAACAGGCAATTTGATGTTATTGTAACGCAAAGAACGTAAAGCGTGACCTATTTGCATTTTATGGTTCCGAATGAGTGGATGAAGCAGTACCTACTTGTGTACTAAAAGAAATATACTTTTCTGTTTTCTATTTCTTTTTTGGGCAGGCAAAGCAATTAGAAAATAAATGTAATTGTATTTTAAGCAAAATTCTCTTCTCTTTTTATATTTTAAATCCTTTGTTAACCGACTTCTGTAAGAAAAGGAGGCTGTCAATTCGACTTATAACTTTTGACTGGGTGAACGGATTTTCTATGATTTTTTTTTATTTGAAGGGAAGTGCTTCTTTTTTCAAGCTCATGCTATAACTACCTTACTACAATATCAAATTACTAAGCCAGTTTGTTTTACTTGGCACCGACTTACAAATTATAAAATCTTTGTAAAATTATTTTGTTACTTTTTAGTTCGTTGTTAGAATTCGATTTTTCTTTTGGTTAAAAATTAATTTGTTTTTATCAAAGGTTGCTTGTAACAGATTGCTTGGAGCAATAAGGCCGTCTTTGTATAATTGCATTTGTTTATTTCTTTTCTGTGCTATTTGTGTTTTCTTTTTTAAATTTTACTGAATTCTTTAATTTTACAGAGTTAATTCTTTACAGAATTAACTGCATATATCGCGTAACGGCAATCATATTTTTAAATGTCTTAACAGTAGCTCCCCTCTGCCTACCCAACCGACGACTACCTGAGGACACCTTTAAGTATCCCGTACCTCAAAAGCAAAAAACCGAAACCCATCACTTTGTTGTCCATCTGGCCGTGAGTTGAGACCGTTTAAGCTTAAATTAACATCAAATATTAAGGTCTACGGTCCTTTAGAGCATAGATAAACTTTAAGCTTCTAAAGTCAAACGCATTCAAAAGATACAAGTAAAAAAAGAAACAGTATTTTAGGTTCACAGTACTTCCCGACTTCCCGTGAAGCTAAAATAATGAAATTTGACACGTAGTAGGAACTTACAATAAAAATAAATTAAACGACGGAAATCTAAAAATTCACAGTCATTTTATAGAAAAAAAACGAGCGAGCCCGACTCGCACTTCACTGTTTTTTAATAGGATAACTAAATTACCACTAACGTAGTTTGGTAAATTTTGTAAATATTTAACGGATCATTGGTTCCCGGAATGAAAAACATGAAATGTTTTACATAACAATGTTACCAAGGCTGCAGTTATTCAAGCGAATAACCATTGTGATTTTTCCACGTATTGTGTCCACGTCATGTCCTACTAAAACTTCAGCTTCACGCTGTATCCCGCATCCAGCAGGGTAGGCAGAGAGAACCTAGTGCCACGAAGGTTTCACTCAAAAATGTTTTTATCTGCATCATAATAAGGGTATAATATGTCGAGCTGTTCGAATATATTAATTCTTAGTAAAAAAATAATTTACATAACATCCAAAATAACGTATAAAGTTATAACTTATATTATTATACTTAGCTCATAGCGTGCAGTATAAATAATATTTTTTTATAATTACCATGTAGGTAATCTCAGATGTCTGCCTTTGGGAGGCAGAGACAACTAAGTGAACGATCTCTCTTTTTTTTATCATTTAAACTTGCACTTTTGAGGCCAGTCGTACACGGGTGCACACGTAAGGTACAAAAAAGCGTCGGTGGTTAAGCTCACAAAATGGTTATAAATAAAGAATGTAAAGAAGTTTCACTGTGCTGTAGGTGTGCTTGGGTCTTGCGACTGAAGTTACGGTTCAAGGGGCCCTGAGTGTCCAAGCTCCTTTCATAATTACTAAATAATTTAAAAAGATATAAAACATAAAATTAGATTATCTTATCAATTTTACAAATAAAGACTAATTAAAAACCTACTACTATGTAATGTATGTATGTAAAAAAAAAATGCTTATCTATACAATTAAGTCTATAAAGCACTGTTTGTTTTTTTTTATCTCAAATCACGATAGAATCAAATTCGCGTCTCGTGGACCGATGTCTAAATGTCACTGGTTTATCTATAGCATTAATAGGTGAAGCAAAATATTGTACCTTTTAGGAACGCCTTGACCTAGCAAAGAAAATGTGATAAGAAAAACAGAGAATGAAAACGGAATTAATCTCTGACTGATGTATAAAATGCAAAAGATCAATACATAA